>CM062296.1:530007555-530289591 GCA_031216915.1 Pictodentalium vernedei | reverse complement strand
CACAACTCTCAGTCTCCTTCCACCCGCTACTCCAAATCCCAATGTGATTTTTTAATTTTACTATTCCTTGATTGTTCGGGTGGTAACTCCACTTCATGAGTGACAACTTATATCATCGGTTCTTAGGTGCCCAGGAATTTTACTGAACTTCGAGAACATCGCCAATGTACTGGATGCCCATGATCGCTCCCAGCAAAATGTATTTTGATGCTGAACTGTTACTGAAAAATGCTTACAACCAAAATCATCGGTTCTTAGGTGCCCAGAACTTTACTGAACTTCGAAAACATTCCCAATGTATTGGGTGCCCATAATCGCTCCCAGCAGAATGTTATTTGATATTGAATTGTGGGGGGGGGGGGGGGGGGGGGGGGGGGGGGGGGGGACCACTGTTGGAGGGAGCTTTCAGAGCACTTTCCAACCGTGTGACACACAACTCTCAATCTCCCCCACTCGGTACTCCAAATCCCAATGTGATTTTTGAATTTGACTATTCTTTGATTATACGGGTGGTAATTCCACTCCATGAGTGAAAACGTATATCCTCGGTTCTTAGGTGCCCAGAAACCTATTGAAATTCGAGAATACTGCCAACATACCGGATGCCTATGTTCACTCTCATCAAAATGTTTTTTGATGTTGATTTGTTCAGACAACTTTCCAACTGTGTCGCTCAACTCTCATTCACCCCCAACCCAGTAATCCAAATTTTAATGTGATCTTTGAATTCTATTATTCTATGATTCTTCGGGTGACAAGTCTACTCCATGAGTGATTATATACATCATTGGTTGTTAGGTCCCCTGAAACTTACTGAACTTCGATAATAATGCCAATGTATTGGATGCCCTTGATAGCTCTCAGCATAATGTTATTTGATGTTGAACCGTTGTGCGAACCACTGTTGGAGAGAGCTTTCAGAGCACTTTCCAACAATGTGTTAAACCCCTCATATCCCCCCCCCCCCGATACTCTATTTTTTATGTTATTTTTTAATTCATCTATTCTTCAGCGGCTCGTGTGAAACCACGCTTAATGAGTGACGACGTATATCATCACTTTTCAGGTGGTCAATGATTTACTAAACTTCAAATAGACTGTCAGTGTACTGGATGATCATGATCGCACTCTTAGATTGTTAACTGAAGTTAAACTGTCGTGAGGGCCACTGAAGGAGGTAGCTTATCGAACACTTTCAATCACTCATCTTCTGCCCCAACCCGGTACTCACACAACTCACATTATGCCTCCACCCTGTACTCCAAATCCTAATCTGATTTTTTGAATTCTATTATTTTATGATCGTCTGGTGATAAACTATATCACTGGCCAGCAGATGTCCAGAAATTTACTGAACTTCGAGATTACGACTAATGTACTGAATGCCCATCATCACCCTCGGCAGAATATTATTTGATGCTAAACTGTTGCGTGAACCGCTGTTGGAGGGAGCTCTCAGAACACTTTCGAAAAGCGAGCCACACAACCTACATTTAGCCCCTACCCGGTACTTCAGTTCCTAGTGTGATTTTTGAATTCTATTATTCCTTGATTGTTCGGATGGTAACTCCACTTCAGGAGTGATAACTTATATCATCGGTTCTTAGGTGCCCAGAAATTTACTGTACTTCGAGAATATTGCCAATGTATTAGATACCTATGATAGCCCTCAGTAAAATGTTATTTGGTGCTGAACTGCCGTGTGGACCACTGCTGGGGAGAGCTTCCAGCGCCTTTTCCAGCGATGTGTCATACAACTCACATTCTGCCCCCCGCCCGGTACTCCAATTTATAACTTGATTCTTGAATTCTACTCGTTGTCGTTGATTGTTCGGGTGGAAACTCCACTCCATGAGTGGCAACTTATATGCTCGGTCCTTAGGTGCCCAGAAATTTACTGAACTTTGAGAATACGACAAATGCACTGAATGCCTATGATCGGTGTCGGCAGAATGTTATTTGATGTTGAATTGCTGTGGGAACCACTTTTTGGGGGGGGAGGGGGGTTGTTTACAGAGCACTTTCCAACAGTGTGTCGAACAACTCTTAATCTTCCGCACCCGGTACACCAAAACCCATTGTGATTTTTTAATTTTACTATTCTTTGATTGTTCGGGGTGGTAACTCCACTCCACGAGTGACAACTTATAACATCGGTTCTTAGGTGCTCAGAATTTTACTGAACTTCGAGAATTACGCCAATGTCCTGGATGTCCATGATCGATCCCAGCAAAATGTATTTTGACGTAGTGTTAATGAAAAATGCTTTCACGATAGCTCTGGTTGATAATTGAAGTAAACTTGTGTCTGACACGGCTGGAGAGATCTACCAACACGTGGCTCTTTCCAGCCGTGTTTCGCACAGCTTCGCTTTTTTCTGCACGCATATCTTTCCTTCCAGATGCGATTTGCTTGGTCTCCCTATCTACCTAGACTTTGTCTATACCTGGTATTGCAATTGATTTATATTGTATGATATTTCTGGATGTAATATTCCCCTTCCCTTTTCACTGATTTATGATTTCTAAACTGTTCATCTTTTTTCTTTTCATCATTTGTTTGCTCTGTTTTATTGCCGTTAAGCATTTCATTCCATTGTTGCTGCAATCTGTGAGAAAAATTGTAGGTATAATGTTAATTTCAGCTGAAAGAAATCTCATCCAACTTCGTGGTATAAGGTCTGTTTTACACAGGTGTCCGGTGGGGATGTATGATGGTTCTCCTGATTTCAATGGCGGGTAGCGTAACATTTGACGAGGTTCAGACAAGTGCGGGGTACGATTTCACCCACCTTTACAACGAGAAAGTAAGCTCGATGTCTGAATCTAACGACCTCCCCTTCATGGATTGCGTGAAAGAATGTAATTATTTCTCCCTAAAGATTTCAGATCGACCATTAGTAAAGTAAATTCTGATTTTTCCTTGTTCCACACCAATTGCCAAAGTCTGAAAGCCCACCATCATCTCAAAAGTACGTTGTGCGATCTACAACAGGACGAGAATTTATTCGACATCATCGGACTTACCGAAATATTTCAAATTCCTCCCAATATTTCTTATGGTCTGGAGGGTTATGACTCACTTATTAAAAACACAAGGCCTGAGACTGACGACGGTCGGGGAGGGGTGGGAATGTATATTAAAGGGGGTTTAGCCTACAGAATGCGAAAAGACCTCTCAGTTTTTGTCCCTCATATTCTCGAATCACTCTTTGTTGAAATCAAATATAACCATAGTAATAAAATAGTTGGTGTCATTTATAGACCGAACACTGCACCCAACGCTGATGTAAATATCTTTTATCTAAACTAAATGAAATAACTGATATTTTAAACGCAAAAAACAAAAAGGCGTACATCATGGGCGACTTCAATTTGGATCTGTTGAAAACATCTACTCACAACAAAACAGAAGAATTTGTTAATCTCATGTTCAGCGAAGGATTTTTACCTCATATTACAAAGCATACGAGGGTGACTAGCCATTCTGCAACTATTCTCGATCATATCTTTTCTAACAGTCTCTCACCCAACACCCTTTCCGGTATAATTATTTCTGACATCTCCGACCATTTTGAAATTTTCATGCCGAAATAACTTCCAAGACAACCAGTACCCAATATGTATTTCTAAAAAGAATCATAAACACTGAAATTGCTGAATTCAAAAGTCTCCTCTCACAAAATGATTTATCTCCTGTCATGCAGTCTACCTCTCCAAATATGGCATATGACACATTCCTGAATATTATATGAATGTTTGCCACTCTGCTTTTCCTTTGAAGAACATTCGCCCAAAGAAGAAGTTTATTAAAAAGCAGCCATGACACACTACAGGAACATAAAAGTAATATGCGAAAAACATGGCAAATCTTAAATGAAGCAATTAATAAAGAGAAACGCACTGACACGCTACCGTCATTTTTCTCGCATGACAATGCTGAAATAAATATCCCGCATAAAATAGCACTGTGATTTTTGTTACTTATTCCCGGTTCCTTATTCAAAATTGGGTTTTTGAAATACTACGCAAAAAAAGACCATAACAGGTCATAGCCACTCCCAACGAATATGAAATAGCATATTGCCTCCTTTGACGACCACTAAATAGGGTCCAAAATGGCGCCTAAACCATGCCTGAACCAAAAATACCCGAATAACTGCTCCTAGTTGGACAAATAACTATATAAAAAGTCATAACCAGACAACACAAGAAAATTGAAACCATTTACCATTTGCCCCTAACCCCTTTTAGGGGCCAAAATGGCCCCTAAAGCGTGCCAAAACCCAAAATACCCAAATAACTGCCAACAGTTGTACAAATAAATATACAAAAAGTCAGAGCCAGACAACTCGAGAAAATTGAAACCATTTACCATTGGTTCCTGACCCCTTTTAGGGTCCAAAATGGCCCTTAATCCTTGCCTTGACCCAAAATACCCAAATAACTGCCAACAGTTGGACAAATAACTATTTAAAAAGGCATAGCCAGACAACACAAGACAATTGAAACTATTTACCATTGGACCCCTAACCCCCTTTTAGGGGCCAAAATGGCCCCCTAAAGCATGCCTAAACCCAAAATACCCAAATAACTGCCAACAGTTGGACAAATAACTATATAAAAAGTTATAGCCAGTCAACTCGAGAAAATTGAAACCATTTACCATAGCTCCTGACCCCTTTTAGGGTCCAAGATGGCCCCTAATCCGTGCCTTGACCCAAAATACCCAAATAACTGCCAACAGTTGGACAAATAACGAAACAAAGTCATAGCCAGAAAACACAAGAAAATTGAAACCATTTACCATTGGCCCCTAACCCCTTTTAGGGGCCAAAATGGCACATAAAGCGTGCCTAAACCCAAAATACCCTAATAACTGCCAATTGTTGGACAAATAACTAGATGAAAGTCTTAGCCAGACAACATAAGAAAATTGAAACCATTTACCATTGGCTCCTGACCCCTTTTAGGGTCCAAAATGGTCCCTAATCCATGCCTTGACCCAAAATACCCAAATAACTGCCAACAGTTGGACAAATAACTATATAAAAAGTCATAGCCAGACAATACAAGAAAATTGAAACCCATGTACCATTGGCCACTAATGCCTTTTAGGGCCAAAATGGCCCCTAAAGCGTGCCTAAACCCAAAATACCCAAAATAACTGCCAACAGTTGGACAAATAACTATATAAAAAGTCATAGCCAGACAACACAAGAAAGTTGAAACCATTTACCATTGGTTCCTGACCCCTTTTAGGGTCCAAAATAGCCCCTAATCTGTGCCTTGACACTAAATACCCAAATAACTGCCAACAGTTGGACAAATAACTATATAAAAAGTCATAGCCAGACAACACAAGAAAATTTAAACCATTTACCATTGGCCCCTAACCCCTTGTGTCAAGCTGATACAAAAAATCTGAAATAGATTGAAACAAAAATATCACTTAGCTACTAGTAATTTACATCTTTCAATCATGTTCAATTTTCTGGCCATGCCTATGATGCAGACCACAGTTTGTCCAAGTCAATAGCTAAGCTTTGAATTTTACGACATCTTCACATTGGGGTACTGCTGTTTTGAGAAAGATTCATCTCACCATGACATGAATGGTGAAAATATTGATTCTTTATTTTAGTGGATTTTTTTTTTTTTTTTGGGGGGGGGGGGGGTGGAGGACAGCTTTTAAAGTCATTGATAAACATCAATTTACAGTAGACCTACAGTACATTTGCAGTGAAAAACGTTGGGTTGTTTTTGCTTGTTACAAACAGTCGGAAAAATTTTGGTCTGCTGCAATTTTGGTTCCCACCTCCTCCAGCGAAAAGCTGCCGAAGCAACTGTGGGGGGAGGGGGGACTTCTCCCTTATACTTATAAGTAACTGCACAAATCATGATGATGCCACATGAACAGTCAGATTTAGAGAATGATGACACCCTAAGCAAAGGTTTAGCAATGCATATATATAGACTGCCATTACCCCAGGGTAGGGTGGCGTAGAAACATGGGGAGGAGCCCCCGCCAACAATTTTGGCGGAAACATTGTATTCCTGTCTGAAAATCATTCAAACCATTCTTGGCAAAAGTATGCGTAATAGCATTGAAATATGGGCGGGGGGGACACAGCTGTTGGGGTAAATATTCCGATCAAAAACCAATTTATAGTCCATGTGCAGTGAAAAGCATTTTTTTTTAAACTGTCGAAAAGTTTGTGGTCTGTTGGAAAATTTTGGCTTCGACATACCATGATGTATAGTATGAGATGTTTGTATACCTATATCAGTCTATATTATCATTTCGTACTACTAAACCACCTCATGTCAAATATCCTCTGATTGCTATGGGTAGTACGTAATGTCAGCTTATGGTTATTTTCTGGCCCATTCGGGGGCCTTATTTTTGGCTACGGTTGACTATCTTGCCATTATAGGTTAAGTCTTGCTATCTGGCGGTCCTGGCCTATGTTCGTGAAAAACTCTTATTATGGTATATTCAGTTAGATCGCCCAAATGCCCTGAGCCCATATCTGCATTTTAGAGTCCCTACTATTACTACTACTATAGTAATACTACTACTATGAGTACTATCTACTTATAATACTATTAAAACTATACTACTACTACTACTACTACTACTACTCCTACCATTAATTCCCAAACCAAGTTAATATAAAAACAAACAACTTGATCATGAAGAACTCCAATGTACATGTAATTGTAAAACTACACTGAAGATTTGTTATTGAAACCTGTCACAATACTGTCAGGATGCCCGTAAAAGATGCAATACTGACATAGTTGACTGTACTGTTAACTGTGTTAGTGCTATGACTGTTTAAAATTAATTTATTAGAGAAGTTCTAATTTTATGTATGCCTTGTTTAGGTCACTAGATGCCCTTTTAAGAGTAGACCTTCAAATGAGCTCTTGGGGTTTTTAAGGTTTTTATGACAATATATCTCCGATATAGAGTCTATGCACCCCTTGTCAAGGCGACAACTCAAATACAGATCGTCCTATCTCTATGCATTTTGGCATGCTGGTTGACAATACCCAGTTTGCACTCATCTATGTTTTTTGCACCCGTTCGATCTGAATGACAGATGACAGATCTGAAGTTGGTGGAGGCATTATTTCAAAGTGGGTTATGCTCATTCTTCAATGTAGATGTAGACATGGGACTACACCGACTGAGTTAAAAATTGCTGGAGATTCAATATATGGTCCACCTGAATGGGGTCATCAAGTGCATATTATTAAGAAAGACTGGGAAATGCATTTACACCTTAATGTATTTCTAAAGTTTATGAATGTATTTCATCACTCAAATTAGTGGGCAGAGCCAACATTTTTCATATCTGATTCGTGTATCGAACCCTTCCAATGCTGGTCACATATATGCCTTTTCTGGTTTCTTATAAAAATTGTTCTGATTCCTGTATGAATATCTGTAAATACTGTTAACGAAAACCCATTTCTGATTTGTTAAAAAATATATATATCACAACAACTTCCTACTGCAACAGGAAGTCAAAATAAACACACAAAACAGTCTTCACAAACAGTCAATGTTAATTATCGACCGGCATCTTTGGATAGTGTCAAGATAAACATAGGGAAGCAACAAGTGAGAGCTTTATTAGATTCAGGAATTCAAACTTCTTGCATTAACACAAAGTTTGGGAAAAATATGAGGCATAGTCCAAAGTTATTGGGAGATAAAAATACTTTGCCTCATATTGAGGGAGTGACTGGAAATGATGTTAGACCCAGGGGTCTATTGAGACTTTATTTTTTGATAAATCGAATTTCTCAGGTGCATGAATTCTTAGTCTTAGATAAACTTAATTGAAGTGAATGACTTGGTTTAGATTGGATCAATGATAATGGAGTGAACATTTACTTTGAACTCAGGAAATTAAAATTACAGGGACAGCTGATACCAATAGTGAAAGACTTACATGTTAGTTGCTTGACTAGATTGGTGAATCAAATTGAACTTGAACCTCAGACCATTTGTGCCTGTACAGCCAAGGCCATAGGGGCCCACTCAACTTTTGACTCTGATTATTTGGAACATCATGGTTTAAAGCAAGGTTACATAGCAGAACAACCAGGTTTATTTGTTAATAATAGTGTAGTGAGTAACAATGCGGGACATATTCCTGTGATGTTAGTGAATATCACTAACAAACATTATACTTTAAAGAGAGGCTGTATTGTGGGAAAGGTAGAACCTGTAGCACAGGATAAAAAGTTATTTGAAATGGAACGAGTCTTGAGAAAATTAAATTCTGATGGGCCAAATCAGAAGATTGAACTTTATAATAAAGATATTAAAGTACCGGCTGATAAAAGGGACATAACTATGAAATTAATTAATGAGAATAGAGATTTGTTTGTTCAAAGTGATAAAGACTTAACCCAAACTGACACAGTCACCATGAATATTGACACAGGTGATGCCAAGCCAATTAAAAGTAGACTACCACTTACAAAAAGAAAAATTATGGATGATGCAATCCAAGAGATGCTTGATACTGACATAATCCATCACTCAAACAGTGCCTGGAGCTTCCCTTGCCTCTTAGAGGACAAGAAAGATGACTCAAAGCATTTCTGCGGGGATTTCCACCAGCTTAATCAAGTGACCAAAGTTACCAGCTGGCCACTCCCTTTGATTGATGATATTTTTACCCTACTTAATGGCTGTAAATACTTTACAACACTTGATATTAAGTCTGGTTATTGGCAAGTCAAGATGAGTGAAGCCGATAGACCTAAGACTGCATTCACGTGTCACAAATGGTTATATGTGTTCAATGCCATGGTCTGTGGATTGGTCAATGTGCCAAGTGAATTTCAACAGTTAATGACCATAGTCCTGCAAGGACTAGAGGACTTTTCACTTGCATGTTTAGATGATGTTTTAATTTTTAGTAAAGACGAAAAGTCACATATTGAACATATTCGGCAGGTATTCAAATGACTGAAACAACACAGATTGAAATTAAAGGCTAAAAAGTGTACATTCTTCTAAAGTGAAACAGCTTACCTTGGCTTCATAATAAGTCAAGATGGTATCAAACCTGAACCCACAAAGGTCAAGGTCATAAGAAAATTAGTACCTCCAAAAACAGTGACCGAAGTTAGAAGTTTCATGGGGATGGTTTCTTATGACAGAAGATTTATACCAAACTTTAGCGAGATAGCACAGCCATTGATAGGACTGACCAAAAAGCATGCTAGATTTCATTGGAAAGAAGCCCATCAAAAATCTTTTGAATACCTGAAGGAGAGCTTGACACAAGTAGTACATCTCTCATATCCCAACCCACGAAAATCATACGTCTTATATACGGATGCTTCTCATTCATGTGCAGGAGCAGTGTTAACTCAACATTGTGAAGGTGAGGAAGGTCAAAGTCTAGGTGAACCAGATGAAAAACCAATGGTATTTTTATCACACAAATTAGGTGACACACATCAAAGGTGGTCAACCTTTGAAAAGGAAGCTTTTGACATATCTAATGCCTTGGATAAGTTCGACAATTATTTGCATGGAACTGAGTTTGTTATTAAAACAGACCATGCTCCATTGCAATACATGTTGAAATGACTCCAAAACAATGCAAAAGTGCAAAGGTGGGCGTTGAAAATAGCCAGTTATAATTGCAGAATTCAATATTTGCCTGGAAAACAAAACACCTGTGCTGACTTGCTGTCAAGATTACGTGAGGGAATTGCAAATGCAGTTCCAGATTATTAGATGGATCAGGTGGAAATGGAGAAAACATTAAGGGTAGGAGTAATAAACAGTGACAGAATTAACCCTAAACAGTATGCACATGTCAATATTGAACAACAAGGTTCCCCTATGTAACCTCAAGAAATAAATTATAAGGACTTAGACATGAAAAAGGAGCAAGCAAAAGATGTTACTTCTTGTCTTTACTAAAATTTAAAACATCATCTAAATATGCAAGTGAAAAGTCCTCTTGACCTTGCAGGACTGTGGTCATTAACTGTTGAAATTCACTTGGCACATTGACCAATCCAAAGACCATGACATTGAACATATATAACCTTTTGTGACACGTGAATGCAGTCTTACGTCTATCGGCTTCACTCATCTTGACCTGCCTATAACCAGACTTCATATTAAGTGTCATAAAGTATTTATAACCATTACGTAGGGTAAAAATATCATCAATCAAAGGGAGTGGCCAGCTGGTAACTTTGGTCACTTGATTAAGCTGGTGGAAATCCACGCAGAAATGCTTTGAGCCATCTTTCTTGTACACTAAGAGGCAAGGGAAGCTCCAGGCAGTGTTTGAGCGATGGATTATGCCAGTATCAAGCATCTCTTGGATTGCATCATCCATAATGTTTCTTTTTGTAAGTGGTACCCTATATGGTCTACTTTTACTTGGCTTGGCATCATCTGTGTCAATCTTCATGGTGACTGTGTTGATTTGGGTTAAGTCTTTATCACTTTGAGCAAACAAATCTCTATTCTCAATAATTAATTTCGTAGCTATTTCCCTTTTATCAGCCGGTACTTTAATATCTTTATTATCAAGTTCAATCTTCTGTTTTGGCCCATCAGAATTTAATTTTCTCAAGACTCGTTCCATTTCAAATAACTTTTTATCCTGTGCTACAGGTTCTATATTTCCCACAAAACAGACTCTCTTTAAAGTATGATGTTTGTTAGTGTTATTCACTAACATCACAGGAATATGTCCTTCATTGTTACTCACTACACTATTACTAACAAGTAAACCTGGTTGTTCAGCTATGTAACCTTGCTTTAAACCATGATGTTCCAAATAATCAGAGTCAAAAGTTGAGTGGGTCCCTATGGCCTTGGCTGTACAGACACAAGTGGTCTGAAGTTCAAGTTCAATTTGATTCACCAATCTAGTCAAGCAACTAACATGTAAGTATTTCACTATTGGTATCAGCTGTCCATGTAATTTTAATTTTCTAAATTCAAAGTAAATGTTCACTCCATTATCATTGATCCAATCTAAACCAAGTAATACACTTCGATTAAGTTTATCTAAGACTAAGAATTCATGCACCTGAGAAATTCGATTTATCAAAAAATAAAGTCTCACTAGACCCCTGGGTCTAACATCATTTCCAGTCACTCCCTTAATACAAGGTAAAGTGTTTCTATCTCCCAATAACTTTGGCCTATGCCTCAAATTTTTCCAAAATTTTGCGCTAAATCAAGAAGTGTGAGCTCCTGAATCTAAGAAAGCTCTCACTCATTGCTTCCCTATGTTTATCATGACACTATCCAAAGATTCCGGACCATAATTAACATTGACTGTTTGTGAAGATTGTTTTGTGTTTTCTGCTTTTGATTTTCCTATTCAATGGATGATTGTTGGGATATCTTTCATAATAATAGTTGTTATTTTTTTTCATATTTTCAAGTTCTTTTGGACTGAAATGTTTTTCTGGTAAAATCTGAGAAAAGTCTTTTTGTAAAATGTGTACCCTGTTTCCATTGGGGGCATCTGTCACACATTTTAATCCCCATATAACACTGCATATAGTGGTTCGCACTTCCACATTTTTTCACACTCATGATCTGTTCCTGGGTTAATTTCAATTGGATCTATCTTTTCAACTGGGATTGGGTCCCTCCTTGTTCTAGTAGTTGGCTCTAGAACAGGTTTAGCTTCTATTTTATTGCTAGGTTTTGGGTTAACATTTGGTTTAGAGCTTGAAAGTATCTTTGTTTTACTGTCAGGTTTTGTTTCCTTTCTTATTTTCTTAGCTTGTTGTCTATTTGTTAAAGGAATAGTCTTCAATTTTACCTTACAATTCTTAATATTATGTCCCTAGGTGTTACATCTTTTACAGTAATTTCCTTGTTTTACAGAAGGGGTAACTATTTGGCAGACATTTAGTCCCTGTTTTACAGGTTACCCATTTCTAAAATTCTGGGTTTCTAGTTGGCCCACTTCCAATAATTTCACTGTTTTGCTTATTATTATATATTAATGTTTCAGGTTGTACAGTTTGACTTATTTGCTGAGAACTAAACACTGGATGTGAACTTTTAGCATGCACTGAATTATGTACCTGTCACATTTTCGGGTATATTTTCTGTTATGTAACTTACTACATGTGTTATTTTGTGATAATTGTGTTCTATCCCAATTATGATTTCTGTGAACATTATTTTCTGATTGTTTCACAGAACTGGATTTATCAGCAAATGGATCATAAATAACAATGGGATAATCATTCGTATTCTGCCTTTTACAATTATGGATAGAATAATTAAAATCTTGTCTTGTTACCTCCTTGCACCTTTGACATTTTTTCAGGGTTGCTGTATTGATTGAGAGTCGACCCTTTCCCTACAAGGACCGAGTTTTGCTCGTTTAAATTAACCCTGCATGAGGCTGTGTAGTGCCCTAACTGACTGCAATGAAAACAAGCTCCTGAACGGAATCTAGTCTTCTCCTGCACCTTCGCATGAGTTTGCTGTTGTTGGGGTGGGACATGCACCTCTACTGTCCTTACTTGCCTTGTAATTTTCATCCTGCGATCACGTTTGCAGTGCCCGGGTCTTCCACAGCAATGGCAAATGGGCTTGGGGTATTGATTAACCCTCTGCTGAACAACTTTTTATTCTGATACTGTTGATTTTGAAACATTGGTTGACCTTGCCTATACTGTTGACCCTGCTGAAACGGCTTTGATATTGCATATTTTGTTTACCTGTTGTTGCTAAATGCACGTGATTTTTCCGTCCTGTCACGTCGCGTCAATTTCCATGGGGACACCAACATTCCCCAGACTGTCATCCCGGATATTCATAATATTGTGCACCTCCCGATTCTCCCCGGGCTTTGTGTTTATGCTTCACATCAAATATCACCATAGCCATGGCTTTGTCACCATAGCAATCGCTATATCAGGCATTATTAACTTTAACTGCATATCAGGCTGATACAGACCGTCAGTGAAGTAGTCTGCTAACATTTTTTGTTCGCATTCCCCATCAATTTGCTTGCCATAAACGTCTTTGGCGAGATTGAGTAATCGTTCGCCATAAGACACATTGGTCTCATTTTTCTCATGCTTCATGTGGCGAAAATAACTTCTCACCATACTTTTGTCCATAATTTCTGAATATCTAATTTTCAGATCTTCCTGGAGCTCTTCCCACAGCACTTTGGGATTGTGTTCAATTTGCCTCAATATAAAACCCCTTACCACGTAATCGCTGGTTCAAGCAGCAATGAATTATCTTTGTAATTGTGGAATATTCTTTGTTACCCAATATAAGTTAAGCTTTTGATCCAAGCCCGGTAGTTTTTTGGTTCCCGTCAGATCTGTGGATATGGGCGTGAAGGGCCTGAGTTTGCTTCGCGTGAGCTGTTGCTGCTGCATTTCTACCACTTTCCAAAATGGTTTTGTGTAATTTTGTGATAGCCTGCATGGCTGTATCACTTTTAGCATCGCCTAAATCTAACGAGGCGATCTCACGCTCACTATCTTCCTTCATTTTCATGTTCACAAGCTGTATTTGTAGTTCTACTGTCTGTAGATTAAGGGCCTGAGATTGTTTAAAAACGTTTGCTTGGTTTGCATTTTGGTCTTGCAAAGCATGTTCATGTGCTGTCATTTGTTCTTCCAGGGAAGCTCGTTCAGCATCCAACAGCCGCTGGTGACGTGCGGTAACGTCGTCCAGCTACTGCTGCATGTTCTGAAGTTGCTCGCTTGCAAGAGCCTCTGCCCCCTGATGAATAGCAACTTCATCCATTTTTCTGCTGATAATATATGAAGAATATCAAAATGTTATACTTACAGTTTCTATTGGCTGTTTGTAGAAAGTTGTTCCACCACGTTCCTCCTTCCTTGAATTTGCACTTTTTGCGAGTACTACACAATTTGTACTATCATGCACTATGACTATTACGTGTTTTTGTTTTTGTTTGGTTCCACCACTGCGTGGTTTGCTTTCTTGCTTCCACCACTGCGCACTCTCTGTTACTTCCGCAAGCTCTTGGGGAGAGCTTAGTTGAGTTACTGGCTACTGGTAAGTCGTTTACTATGGGTACATGGTTATGGTCACTAATTTTTGCAAAATCTGCAGCCATGGCCTCTGGTTGTTGGGATTACTGGCAGTTCTGTGAGGTCCCACCAGCCCGTGGCAGTTTTGTGATTCCTTACCAGATGATATCAGGCACAGGCTCCAGATTCACAAACCTTGTCGTGTTTCAGTATAACGAAGACTGGATACAAGTTATCTACAATTTTATTTAATAAATAAAAAATCGACTACGTCATTATCTCTGGCATGTAACAATTACAATATTCATCAAAGTTCGTATCCTAAAATACAGTGCGCGGCAGCCATCTTAATTCTTGTACATAAGATGTATCTGCTTCATCAGGAGCCCAGAGAAACTTGTGTTATCAGTCAGAAATTGGTGCGTATATACACAAATTTCTGATGCAAGACCTGGGTACGTGATGACCGTTACCAGATTCTTCCGGAGTATTTAAGGAAAGTCCCCTGACGTGGTGGTCGTCATTTTGTAGACCCTTATACTGCCATGCAGACTGTTGGTAGGTCTGCATGCAGTCCATGCAATTTCGATAAGCAAATAGTGTTCCGCCGGGCGCTTGTTAAGCGGCGGGTTGTGCTAGCGGATTGCATAATTTGCAACTTACACATCACCTGATATCTGATGATGTTCCAGTAGGTGCATGTTATGATTTGTGTGACAGTCCGAACAATACCATCCCAGGAATAACTGCAGAATGTTATTGTTCTAGCTATCAACAAACCCTACTATATTACTGCTTGTTGACAATATTGGCCTGCAAAGTTATGCTTAATATTGTCAACATACCAGCTGGCGTCCACTGCTACGTGTACCCACAGAGTACGCCTGTACTCTGGTCGCCAGTTTATATAATTGCATGTAACTTCTTTTACTGATAAAATTCTGTTAATAAAACTTGAGTCCACTGATTTACCAAATAACTTCCCTATAACACACTTTTCCTTACATCGAACTTGATTAACCCCTGTGGGCTTGCTTCGCAACACTACCTGCATTTTTTCAGGGCCATTTTTGGGACCCACCCCCTAAAATCTTGAACAGATACACATAAAATGCAGACCTAGACCTCTCTAGCAGATAATTGTTCCATTTCTTAATATTTAAGACCATTCCACTAACTATTCCAGCATTTTAATAAACCTCTGAGGCTTAAAGGGAGATAATTCTAATGAGTTTGAATGGAAATAGTAACAAAATATTATCAAATAAGTCTGAGTACGTCACAGAATAAGTAAGAATAAGTCCTGAATAAGTCTGAGGTAATACATACCCCGATGCCCTAGCCTGTACTAGATTATTTAGCAATTCTACTGAATAGAAAACACTCTTCATTCCTTATTTTTGAGCTAATAGGGATAGCAAAAATTCACCTTCCGTATTTCTGTGGTGTGCACATGTGACATGATGGAAGTCACACTCACAACACTCACAGTCTGAATGTCTCCATATCTTGATGGGGTGATAAATGGTTAGTGATTGATACTGCACAGCAGTCATCTTTGTTTAGTTGGCCTCTTTAACTAACAAATATTTGGCGGGGGTTGGGGAAGGGGGATAGTTGGGGGGGGGGGGCGGTTATTGTTTTATACCAGTGGCATAAGGTGGTGTTATAATTTTTGTTTATATACACTTTCTGAAACTATTTTTGACTATTTCTCCTTCAATTAAGGTGCAATGGTAAGGTCGATTAGGAAGGGTAGCGGCAAGTCCATCCCTTTACATCCAAGAAACATTATTGAAAATAAACCAGACTGATTAAATCACAATTTCAAGTAGTTTAAACTTGATATTTGAAAATATTTGCCATTTACTTCAATTTGTCTGATGCAAATTTGCCAACGACTTCCCTATAACCATATGGACAGCATTCGCGCGGGTACAAACATAGAATTTATATACATTTGGACTTACCTACAACCCTAATATGATAGTTTGTATGTTTTAACTGGTCTGGTTGGCCATATAATTGATAATAAAAGGTTAAACAAGTACAGAACTTTTGGATCATTTACGCGTTTTTCCGGCCCTAATCACCCACCCACTCCCTCCCGTGTATGGAAATTTTCGACGGAATATCGGACACTATATGATCCAGGGAACAAACATGGCCGGCTCGGCTCTGGTGAAATGCCCTGCCCTACTACAGAAAACGTACCCCTCGACATAATTCCCACCAAGATACCCCGCGAGAGTAACACCTACCCCGATGTATTACCCCCCCCCCCCCCCCCCCCCTCGTAGAATTCTCCCGCAGTCTCCCACTCCCCTGGCTCATACTAGTCATAGGCTAGACTCGATGTGTGCCAAGCAAAGAAGCAAACACTGTACACAATGAGTGACGTCAGCCGCTATCGGTTGTGTATGGGACCGTCTGAACCCGCTATTAGCTATAACTAGCTAAAGATAAAGGAATGTCTATCGGGCATTAGCCTGCGATTATTGTAAAGAATTTACATGAAATTATTCGTAAACGGTCGGTCATATATACTACTCAAAGTTTGCTAAGCACCAAGTACATCCAACTACCGGTTTTACGTTTTAGTTGAAATATTGTAATGAAAAGTGTATATATTTTTTATTTTATTATATCTTTAATGATTTAAGTACAGAAATTAAAATTCTATTTGTCTTTGACCTTATCTTTTAGCTTTTGAATACGACAACCATGGAAAATGAATATTATTGGTAAAAGAGGAAATTTTTCAATATGCCAAAAAGTTGACGGAGCGAACTGGTATGGCTTCAATATCGAGTATGAGACCCATTACTGTTAATTACAGCTTGACAACTCCTTCCCATACTCCCAATCAGGTTCCTGGTGGTCTTTGTGGGATGTTGTTCCATTTTTGGACCAGCATGGCACTAAGCTCCTAGACATTTCTTGGTTGGACTGGACGGACTGAAATTGCAAGTGGCAACTCATTCCAGACATGTTCAATTGAACTGAGGTCAGGGTATCTTGCTGGCCAGTCCATACGGTCAATCCCCTCACCCCCTTGTCGGTACTCCCCGACAGCATGGGCAACATCAGGACGGGCATTATCGTCCATCAGAATGAATTATCACCCACTGCACCTGCATACAATCTGACGTGGACATCCAGGACCTCATCAATATACTGTTGTGCAGTCAATGTACCACGTCCAATGACACAGAGCTCTGTACGTCCATCCCAGCTGATGCCGCCCCAGACCATGATTGACCCTCCACCATAGCGGTTATGCTCAGCAATGTTGGCTGTATGGAATCGCTCTTCTGGCCTTCTCCATACCATAGAACGCCTATCTGTGTGGTCTAGGCAGTACCTTGACTCATCTGTAAAAAGGACAGGTCGCCAATCTTGGGATAGCAATAGGGATAGCAAAAATTAACCTTACCTATTTCTGTGGTATGCACATGTGACATGAGGGAAGTCACACTCACAACACTCACAGTCTGCATGTCTGCATATGTTGATGGGGTGATAAATGGTTAGTGATTGATACTGCATAGCAGTCATCTTTGTTGACGACTCTGCGGTAGAAATTGCGTCGGCGAGTACTGTTTCCTACATAGTGCCCGGAAACGCAATGGTGGGGGTACGAACGCATGTCAAAATGTGGAATAGGGGTTAAAACGACCCTCGCCCTCTGCAAGAACTGTGGAAGCGATTACGCCCGACTCAAAAGGCGAGGTCAAAAAGAAAGCGCTATTAAAAAGGAGTTTCGTCGCTCAGGCAAAACATCCAACTAAAAATTCCCTATTAGAGAAATACGGTTCACATAGCGGACTATGGACAAATATATCAGTCAGCTGTTGGCTGAAATGAAAACACCAGGGCCAGTTGAGAGTGTTGTTCACAACATCCTGGATGAGCCGATTCCAGAAGTCACGAAGAGGCGCTATACCAGTCCCACGGGCGTCATACGAAAAGAGAAAGAGGGCCATCAAAGAGGAATTCGACCCAATTCCTGTAACAAAGAAAATAAGATCGATTTAGGACTATCAAAACGAGCTCCTGGATCTGTTCGATGTTGAGCAGCGGCAACGAACAGACAAGTTAATGTTCAGGCCGACCCCCTTGGCAATAGAGAATTTCTTGCGGAGTTGGCAGGTGGATGTTCCCCAAGGGAACCCCAATAGTGCAGATCAAAGAGCCTTCTTGGAAGATGTACGCTCTCAGATTCACAAGAAGCTTGTGGAAGAAATCCAGGCTCTCAATGGAGTAAAGTTCCAGCTTGCTCTTAAGATCCAGCTTCGCAAAGACAATCCTGATGGTAGTGAGAAGTTCACAGACCCTGTACTTCGCCACAAACAAGAAGCTGTTTTAAAGGCCCATGAGATTGATGAGGCATTAGGCATAGCATTCCCACGCATCCAGGAGACGCTTGAAAGATGGACACAGCGGGTTCACGATGGGTGGTAAACAATGTAGAAACGATGTGGTTAGACATTGCCCGAAAGACACTGAGAGGAGGCTCATATATTCCACTACCCGCGGCTTTGGATAATAAGAAAGCTACTTTGAATGTAAAGAATAGGGACGACAACTGCCTACGCTGGGCCATGCGCTTTGCTTTGTTTCCAGCTAGAAAGGACGCCCAAAGACCCTATACGTATCTAGAAAATGATGGATTGGATTTTACAGGAATTGAAACACCAACACCTCCCGGGTTCAAAAATTCGAAAAACAGAATAACTTGGTCATAAATGTCTTTAGCTGGGATAATGGGGTCATAGTGCACAGACTCAGTAATCAACCCCAAAACACATACCGGATCAACCTTCTACTCATTGAGAAGGCAGGTAGGTTCCACTTCACCTGGGCTAAGAACCTAAACCGCTTGCTGTTCCAAGAAAACAAGACCAATAGAGTAGAATATTTCTGCGAGCGGCGCCTCCACGGCTACTCCAAGGATTACCTCCTGGAGGCCCACAAACCAGAGTGCCATTGGATTGGGCAGACAGCAATGAGGGTGGAGATGCAGGAAGAGGGGAAGAACAAGCTAACCTTCCGGAACCACCACAAAGAGATGCCAGTCACTTCATCATTTATGCTGACTTCGAAGCCCTAACAACCAAGATTGCACCCCACAAACAGCAACACCCAGAAAACACACCAGCACGAGGCTTGCAGCTACTGCTACCTAGCTGCGCGCTGCGATGGTCAGATACAGCCACCTGTGGAATATCGGGGACCAAATGCAGCGGAGCACTTCCTCAGGGCAGTCCATAAAAAGGAGCGGAAAATCAAAACCACTACAATTGTACAGACAGTCCTGGGTATACCA
The DNA here is from genome assembly GCA_031216915.1 of Pictodentalium vernedei. Lineage (NCBI taxonomy): Eukaryota > Metazoa > Mollusca > Scaphopoda > Dentaliida > Dentaliidae > Pictodentalium > Pictodentalium vernedei. Next base: position 530,270,211 of record CM062296.1, on the reverse strand, counting down.
TCCAACGGCTTCATGCCAGTGCTACATGGACTTCACCTAAAATGGGGTCGGCGACATAATGGCAAAGAACTTGTCATCATTATCCGTGGCAAAGATGTGTTGCTCTCGATAAGTGGTGTCGAGTACGAGGTCATGGATGCTAGGTTTCCAACCGACACATTCAATACCCAGCAAAGCCCAAGCGCCTGCGGGTTACCAGACAGACACTGGCGGACGATGATTTAAAGGTATGAGCATCCTAGATTTCTATAAGCATCTAATGTACGACTTCTACTACAACCAACTCAAGGCGCAGTATGGTTCTCGTTGCCAGCTCCTCTACACAGACACAGACTCCCTTCTGCTTGAGATCAACACCAAGGACGTGTACAAAGACACGCAAGATCGCCCGCTACACAGGATCGTAAATAAGAAGGTCTTGGGTAAGACGAAGGATGAGTGCGCTGGATATCCCATCGCCGAGTATGTGTGCCTACGACCCAAGATGTACTCCATCCTTGAATCCGAAGCAAAAAACATCAAGATGGCTAAAGGCGTGAAAAAGTGTGTGTAAAGAAGCACATCCGCCATGAGCAGTATAAAGAGTCCCTCTTCGCAAAGAAGACTTTTCACCGCGGCATGGACCCGCTGCGTTCGGAGGGCCACCGAATCTCCGGGAAGCACCTGAACAAGGTATCGCTATCCCCTTCGACTCCAAGCGGTGGATTGCTGGAAATGGTGTTGACACCATGGCGTATGGTCATCGTGATGTGATTGGTGGAAGCTGAGTATCAGGAGGCACCACAAGCAGCTCTTCCCGGACAAAGCCCCGTCCCGCTCCACCCTGTAGGTAGTAGAGCACAGGCTCGTCGGGCTCTATGACAGAGCGTCCAAGCCGGTACACTTGGAGGGACCACACAGGGTCGGCTGCGCGACGGCGACCCCCCCCCCCCCCCCCACCAGCTCGCCTGCCTGGTAGAGATAGCGAACACCTATATTGGAGGGGAGCTTCTGCTCCTTGAGGACAACAGGGCGGCCAGAAATCACAGAGGAGGGCTTTTATGTTATAACCTTGGTTTTGACGGCGTCAGATGGCCTCTTTTTAGTTAAGCGAGTCATCTCACCATTCAGCGCCGCAACAACGGCGGGTAGCCGAGCGACCCATTCACTTGATCTCTCACCAAACGGTAACCTTATCTCCTGGGCGTATTGGTGCCCGCACAGTCGCTCTTCCAGGGTACGGATGAACCGCTCCACAATTCTCTGGTCCTGGTGGACGTTCACACGGCCACGCTGGGCTTCTGTCCCGTGTTTCGCCATCAGCTGATTCACCGCGCCCATAAACTCGCGTCCGGGATCGACCAGAAAGAGCTCGAGCCACTGCAGTGGTCCGCGCTTGTATATCTTTTCTAAGGCGGCCGCGACCTCTTTGGCCTCTTTTGTGGCCAGCGGGCTCTGCCTCTTTATAGCGGGAGGCAACATCAAAGACTGTGAGTGCATACTTGTAGGTTTTGTGGGCCACCCGGTCGTGTGGCAGAAAGAGCAGGTAGGCCTGGAGGACCTCATTCGGCGTCCGCACATCAACCTTGGGTGGTGGTATGTGTCGCACTGCTGGAAGGTATATCTGCCAAATGGTCTGCTGCTTAAGCCATGCCCGAGCCAAATCTTCAGAGACCTTGACCGTGGAAGCAAGGTTTTTGATGGCCGTGAGTCCCTTCCAGTACCCCTTGGGACTATAGAAGATTGAAGCCAACTTTGTTGCAAGCTTGCTGTCCATTCTTGGGTATTCCAGCATCCTTTTGACATCTAAAAGCCATATTAGAGGAGTTTTATAATGACAATATACAATTATATACGTGACACTATCCGACATTCAAACCGTGGACCTACCGAGGGCGCTCCCTGCCGGAGAACACTTTGAGTGTGCCCTTGCTGAAGTAACCTACTACCCTCTTTGGTACAACATTAGCAAGGGGCTACGCAACAATATTATTCGCGTCGTGGATGAGAAAAATGACCCAGTGGAGCAGGAGATAAAGATGCCAGATGGCTATTACAGTGAATGCCAGCTAAATGATGAGGTGTTTAGTCAGGTTGGGGCTATACTGGATCTTCACAGACCTTCGGGACGTCTGAGACTCAAGACAGATAAGTCTCTGAAACTGGGAAAGTTAGCACGCACCTTGGGACTTGCAAAAAACAAAATCACCCAGGGAGAGGAGCTGATGGGAAGTGAGTTACCTGAACTTGCGTGAGCTCTGCGTTCATCTGTCAAAAGTCAGCATTACGGACAATGTTTACAACGGGCTACCCAGCACACTACTCAGAACAGTACCTGCAGCAAATGAAAAACGAGCCAGTGGCAGAACAGTTGCTTTCTCTCATTTGCAATACAAAAGCCTTGTCCCAGGCCATATAGGCAATGTTACAGTCCACGTTTTGATGTATAATACCAATACGAATGGGCTTGTACCCAGAACTCAATACTAGCGAAGTGAATACTTTCCACATCCAGGAGATCGGAGATGTAAGAGCCCGTCTCGTGGCCGAACGAGACTGCAGGCGTTCCAAGAAATACCAGCGAGGGGTCAATATCGCAGATGGTATCGAAACATTTCTATCCGCGACCGGTGTAGGATCGACGGTGGTGGAATTGGGATATTGGCCAATGTAGCCGCAATTTCTGTGGTTATAGCACAGGGGCCTGCAGCAAGGGCCTGTGGATTGGCTGGTGTCTTCGGGAAGTTTGTAAGCCGAAGGCTCACAAGAAGGCAGAAAAGCACAACACCATCGCTACTTTAACGGAGGCCAAGCTTTCGAGCATCGCAGATCTGTATTCAAAGGCTATTGCCGATAGCCAAATATCTGAGGAGGAATTCAGTCATGTACTCGCTGAGGAAGAGAAATTCAACCAACTCCGGTTTGATATCCGCAAGGCATCTCACCAAGAGAGCCCGCAGGACTAAAAAAACGAGATGATGTTGCTGATACGCCAAGAACTCGCCAGCAGAGACAGGGACCTGTTGTTCCGAAGGAACGGCTGAGACTAGAGTCCACCACACCCGCCGATCCGTAGTTGATGTGAAACTCTCATGGGCTTTTAGGGTTACTTTACAGCATAGGCGGCCTTTCGTCACCCCTTAAAAAAACAATAGCTAACATAGCCCGACCACACCCAACCCTACTATGACGAAGGTAATCTCACGGTCCTTCTGCCCGGCTGACGGTGTGTAAAAGTCTTCTAGATGTGGTTTTGGGCCAAAACTGTTTAAACTGTTCCCAGTTACCTTTGTATACTCGCGAATCGCAGCATCGACATCCTGAAATATGCGCAAGGCATGGCCTTGGCGCCGTGGTTCTTCATTGATCCAATCGAGGCGTTCTGTTCGCTTACGGGACCATGCTGCAGGGCGGCCTGAAGCTTTTCTATGACTTTGTCATGTCGCACACGTTCCGCACCAGTATCATTATCCCGAAACTTGGAGAAGAGGTAGTTGCTGCCAGAGAAGGCCACTGCGTTATCAAGTGCGCCCCCAACTCCCAACTAGCATTGCGATCTGAGCCATCTTGTTATTTCATAATATTTGCTAGAATGATTCCTGGTTTAATTAGCATGTCCTTGGTTGCCATCGCCAGCCTCACGTCAAGGACTACCCCCCCCCCCTCCTCCCCTCCCCCGACGTCACAGCCGCTGAAGTCAAGTTTAGAGGTGGCTCCCTTCATTGCCATCTTACCTAAGCGGGCATACCCTATTGCGAGGGCAGAGATCGCCGCGCTGTGATAGGCAGCACTGACCAGCATCTTTCCATCGGCTGAAGACATTGTATATACATATACATATACTACTCCATTTAGAATGGGTCTGGGGATACCTTTAAATGCTTGTTCGGAGGTGCCGCGCTACGGTTGACCGGATCAACGGGCGGTGTCAATAGATTGGCCGCCGACTTATTGTGGAACTGGAACCATAATGCCATGCTAGCCAACCCAACCGCCCCAGCAATCGATGGGGACCAGTCATCTAATGAACTGCGTTCTTGTTGCATTGCATTCGAGACCCCTTGCTGCTGTCCATGCTGTTCCCGTTCCTTCGGAACTACGGGTCAATCAGCCGCTTGGGTTGCTACTGCGTTGTTTACGACCATTATTTGGTGATCGGACTTCTCTTCTTGCAACCGAACAAAGGCTTTTTGTTGTTTTGCATTCCGGGCGGCAGTTCCTGCCCGTCCGGCGGCCACTTTTTTAGGGTCTTTCTGTCGCTGTTCCGAAGGAACAACAGGAACAAACGACAATTCAGCGGTTGGCGCAGCTGTCTCAGAACAACAGTAACTATTTTTTCAGGTTTGGCTCTGTCATCGATGACATCATCTTGATTTGTTAAAGGGCAGGTATGTCCAAATCGACAGTGTTTAGCAGTGGTTAGCATCGTGGTTAGCATCGTAGCATATCGATGATATAGCTCGCACGTGAAACTGCTTAGCGCGTGCCCAACAAATGGATCTGCCTCAAGATCAGCAACCAATTTTTGTTTGTTCTCTGTGGGTATGAGAAGAAACATGCTGACCGCCCCTGCATAGAGTTCTAGTGCAGCCGCCCCCAGAGTTTATGTCATTGCTGCGCCGAGCCGTGTCTTATATCGGGCATAGAGTTTATCGATTTCCTCATCGTCCATGGCGTCGACCTGGTCAAGGTTGTGAGGGTTTTCCCTATATACTGCTTAGCCTGCCCAACCGGAAGCTAATTTAGCTAGCCTTTCGCGTTTGACCCCATCGACCTGTTTTTCCTTCGGAAGTTCCAAAGGAACAGGCACAGCAGGATCCACGGCCGTCTTGCCTCCCTGTTGTTCCTTCGGAACAGCGCCACCTTGCTCTTCCAGTAGTTGGTCAAAGATATCGTCACAATAAACGGCCTGTATACATGTACATATACGCCGTTTGAGTCTGATATAGCACATAACAATGTGCAATGCCGCCCACCCCAGCACACTTATATAGAGTCCCTGGGTCACTTGAATCGCTGCTTCCCACATAGTATAGGTCCGTTATCGCAACACTTTATAGGTGGTTAGTTGGTCTGTTTTTAACGCTGTTTTAACACTAGCCGGGCATGCTTGCTCTCCGCCAATGCCTAGCGAACTGCTACACGTTCCTCACGGCTTCCAATCACATCATTCTCTCGTAGACAGTCATCGAAGCTGTCTCTGCCCTTACTGTGGAACAGGCAAGCCCTGCCAGTCTGCTCGCGGAGATCCTTTAAGGCAGAGTTATACTTCTCAGTCAAAACCCAAACGATCTGCTGCGCATGGCCACCCGAGAAGGCTAGCTCAGACAGCATGTCTTTCTTTTGCGTCAAAGCTTTCGTAGCCGAGCAATCATCGATAATGCACGAGGTTGGTTCCCCATTGAACATCTGATAGAAGGCCCTTAGATATGAATGGAGGTGTTCACCAGGAATTGCTATGTACACATCGGGGTCATCCCAAATCCATGGTCGGTCGTGGTATGTTTTGTTGTATTTGATTGTGGGACAGAGCACCACAGTGTCCCGAAACACGCCCCGGTAAGGGCCCTCCAGCAGGTCCAGAGCGAAAACTGTCTTGCCACAGTCTGTTTGACCGCAAATAATGGCTGTGTGGGGCTCCGTTAGGAAAAGGTCATTAATAAACTGTGTTGGTGAACCGGCCATTTTCAATGTTAAGCTGTGCATCCATGAGAACGTACAGATATACGTTCAATGAACCACTCGCCTCTGCTGTCTTTGTGATCTGGATAGTGACACCTTCACTGGCGTTTTTTATTTTCCGGCCACTGCCGTGTAGTCCGCCATCATCCGAGGTCCGCATGTCAAGCCATAGTGCAAACGTGTTGATCAAGAACTCTCCCAATTTGACATCAGCCAGAGATAGCTCCTTTGCGACAAGAGTCAAGCTACAAAGTGCCGAGTGGCTTCGTTCCATTTCTGGTAGGCACGCAATCCCTGGGAGTACAGCTGTTTGGGCACCCCTTCGATGATAACCTCAACTTTGGTGGTCTTGGGGTTATGAAAGACCTCCTACCGAAAGCTGCACCAGCCGCAGTAGGATCCTCGAACAGCAGCAGGGTCCCTTTCATGCTCTTGGCGGCAACGTTGAGTTGATGTTCCACAGAGAGTCGCTCTTGTCTTGGTCATTTTGCGATTGTGAAGGACACAATTGTATATGATTTCGAGACGACCTGCAAACTGGGTGCGGACGATGCGAGCAAGTTCAGATTCGGTGACCATTTCATATTCCAGGCTGATATTATCAATGGTGTAACTGTCAGTGGCATCGCCTGTGGCCAGGAACACTCTACTGTAATCATTGGATGTCAGCTCACACTTGAGCCAATCCCCAAGCGCACTCTGGTAGAAAGGCATATTAGCCTCGAGGAGTTCAAAATCCAGCGGGATACAGAACCGGCATCAGCGATAGCCTTGTCTACAACAACAGTGTCAGCCTTGTCTTCTGCGCCGACCCGCAGCTTAGTAGCATTTCTTCTCGCGGAGGTATCAATGCCCTGGTAGTGCGCATTTTTGCGCTCGAGGCTGTCTTCCAAAGGTCAAGATAGCAGTGGCACTCATCTGCATCGTCGACCGACATCACCTCGTTCCCTTGATCTTGATTGCCATTTTCTTAACGATGGCACGGCCAAGATTCTGAACGACTGACCTGTTATTATATGTTGAGTTCAGGGTGACTGCAAAGGCTAGGCGCACTGCACCCGGTACGATAAGGTCATGGGGCCCGAGGTTTGGGGACCGGATATTGAGCTGTTGGTTCGGGCCAATCGTACTAGGGTTGTGCGTGATCACAACCGACTGCCGAACTCCCTTTGACCCAAGAGGCTCTCGTAGTCTGCGGTGTGGGTTAAGCTTGCGTCCATATTGGTTTCCATATTGGTTTGAAGGCATGGTGAATATATTGAACATATCTCCGATCAGTCTTCAGTACAATGGCAGACTATGACCTCGAGGAGTTCGCAAGAAAGGACGATGATGATGCAATGGAGTTGCAAGAGGAAACTAGCTTTACCCGGGCCCTTGACAACGGAGCTGTCATGGAACAAGAGACGGGCGTTAAAATACCTTCATTGCTGCATGAGCTCTTGGAGGAGGCTGTCAATGCAATGGCTACTACCAGAATCTATCTGAGAAACGGATGGTGCCCTATCTACGTGACTATTCCAATTTTGAACTCGACAAAAATTGGCGGCTGAGGCTGAAGGCCCATCAAATGTCGACATTGTTAGTAAATCGGGAGTACCCCATGCTCTCTCAACAATTGCTGGAAAGCGTGGAAGTGGTGAGATTATGCGGAATGAGCTGGGATTTACGGACTGGACTCGAGGGGGCAAGACGCTTAAGCCAAAGGTGCTTGAATCACTGCGGGTCAATGACATTGATTTGGGTAAGGCAGCTGCCTGGATCGGATCGGATACTACGGAACTGCGAGACTTGGGACAGGTGGCTAATGCTGCGTCCAATTCGACTCAAAACGTGGTGGAAAGTTTTACCGAGAAGAAAGAAACTGCACTTAAAACCTTACATGACCCTCCACTTGATACCGTGGGATTGGAGTACAGCACCAGAGAGCTCCGCTGACTTGACAGGGCAATGCAGACCACCCGAGGTGAGTTAACGAACAACCTGGCCAGACTGTCCGGGCTGGATGAGCACATCGCTTTGGAAAAGAGAAAGCTCTCCGAAGCTCAAGATGATCAGTTTAGTTGGCGACGGATAGCAGAACGCTTGCGCAACCTGGAAGATGAACGAGCGATCCCACTTGAAGGCGGCCGCATCGAATAGAGAGGCTCTCCGATCTCAAATCAACCGAATAAGGGAGACGATCAATCGGATCCTCAATGAGGACACGATGCTCGGTGAGCGCATTCGCACCCTCTTCCGGGAACAAGGTATTACGATAGCATCTATCCTCACAATGATTGGGATAGCAATCTCGACCCCAGTGCTTGCTCTGACTGGCAGGGGGTGGAAGTACCCCCACTCCCACTCCACCCCCATCTGATAATGGTGGCCTCAAAGAGTGGGTGAAGAAGCACCTAGAGGCTCTTGGGCGCATCCTGGCCAAGCTAGTTGGGGAGGCGGCGGCTGCGCTACCTGGAATTATAGGCTCCATTGTTTCGTGGCTGTTTAAGCTACTCACAAAAACTGTAGGCTGGCTGGCCGAAAACCTGTGGGCCGTGGTCCTTGCTGTTGGGGGTTTGCTTCTCGTGGTGGCTCGTCAGTGACTATCATCAAAGAAACCAAAGCGCGAGTAAGACAACTGTAACCCCACCCACAGCAACAGCAGTTTTCTCGTCATCATGCTGGCGTGCTGCCACAATTCCTGATGCCGCCGACTCGGCACCTCCGCTACGGGTCCCCACTGGCGCATCAATAGCCGTCAGGCCGCCCTGCGGCTTGATCAGTCCCGTCTCCCACGTAGACACGATGGGTGGGATTGGTGCAGTGTTTATGTTTGTATTTAGTCTCAGGGTCTGGGCGGTTGTGGCAATAACGATCTTGTTGCTATACCCAACAAGGCCGTGTGAAAGGCCACCTAGTTCCATATCAGAAGGCGCCATTTAGAGGCCTCGACCGAGTACATAATCTGTTTTGACTTGGCCTTGATAGCGTTTAATTCCACTCTCCAGGTCCACTGGGCGGGCAATGACATCTTCCACATTCGCCTCAAACTGCTTTTGGACGTCGAACGCTGTACCCGTTCCGAGGATCGATGAACGGGTCTGAGCCTGGGGCCCGATAATTGCCCAGACGTATGTCCTAATAGACTCGTTGATTCTTTCGACCCCTGCCCTTGTAAACCTGTTTGTCTCGTCAACAATAAACGTCGTAAAATCTGCATGCTCTTGCCTGATAAAGTCTGCATGAGTATGGCCGTACCCTGAGCGTTTGATGAATGTTACCGTATGGTCGTATCTTCGACTCGGAGGGTGTAATGTCAGGGGATAGCTGTAGTATGCAGCGACTTGGTATAAAGTGCCCACCCCGTTATTATAATCCCCCCTTTTCTCTCCAATGTGTATGAGGCGACACACCGAATTCATTTGATAGTCTTTCAAAAGCTCGTCTGTCATATGAGTTATTGTATCCAGACCACGTTTGATCCTGGGGTGAGGCAACTTTCATTTCGGCTAAAATCCGCCGTGTCTGGTAGTAGAAATAGAATAGCCAGAAACCTCTAGCGAACAAGTCTGTGGTTTGGTTCAGGTTGGCAAAGGCCGAGACCCCGCTCCCTGTAGTCGCACACCATACAGCGAAGTTCACCAGTTTTGCCAGAAAGACATGGGCGAACTCCGCCATTGCTGGATGACTGCTCCAGAATTTATATCTGGGCGTTTATAATTTGAGAAGATGTCCAAGTGACTGGTTTCAAAACTCTTGGTCTCTAAGCTATGCGTAGGGGTTACAGACACATGAATTTCGTTGATATCACTTAGTTCTTTGTGTTTGTAGAACCCGCCAGCCTTATATCTGGCAGCGGCATCGTACCCGAAGGCTTTTGGGTGATCAGCCATCAAAAGGAACAACCGTGTGTACAGTGTTAAGTCTTACACTAGTGAAAGTATTTGCTCGGAATAGATTCACTCAATTGAATCTAATACATGAGTTTAACTGGGCCAACAGTTTGTGGATCATTTTATAATTATCAATCGCACTGTGTGTTGTCAAGAAATGGGTCACGCTGTCAAGAAATGGGTCACACTGTCAGTAACATAAATTTTGGTCCGCTTGTTTACATGCGGACAAGAAATCACTTGACAAACTTTCAAATTTAGATTTGTATTTTTCCTGATTGTGCAATCACTATTTACACAAGGTTGTTGTTATCTATCAATGTTTCGACACTACAACACTCAGGTTGGTAAGTCAGTATTTTATATGTACTTGGACGCCTTCGACGTTATGTACGTCGAGGGCATATGTGCTAGAGATTTACTTTTTCCCATTCTTTATCCTACGCTGGGTCCGTTTGGTGTTGGGACAGAAAGTGTCGCATTCAAGAAATAAAAATATTTAACCACTTGCGTTTATTCTCCTTGCTGCCCGATGGGCGGGCCCGCCTAGTGGTCCAGAACGCCTATCGTGTGGGCCGCCTAGAGGTCTGGGGCTGCCCATCAGGCCATCACCCTCGCCAACCGGGGCCCCCAAAAAGTGTGCCAGAACCAGGCCTTTATATACTACTCTATCATAGACATGAAGGTGCGCAATTAAAACTGAAAGCATTGCTCATGTATAATCTTCCATTTGAACGACAATATCGAGTCACCTAAAATTAGAGACGTGTTCAGACTTGTGAGCTAGTGATGATTAGTTCAAGAAAGTCTTAAAATTTTCACATCTGCGTCTAATAGACTCTATCCCTGGTTAGTGGCGAATCTCGCTGTCGCTCGAAAACTTATCACTTGACCATAACTCACCCGCTTTGACAATGCGAACGAGACATCGAGAGGTGCAAGGGAAGTACAGTAAAGGGAGTTTTTTACCCATTTTAGGAATCAGAGTAGGAGATTCAACTGACACCAAATATGTCCTGGAGCAAAGACCGAATTGTAACGAAGTTGGCTTCACAATGACTCTTAGGACATTGAATTATCAAAAAACTGGGGGAGGTCTGTAGCCAGAGTGAAATATTGGAGAGACACTCACATTTAGAGCCCACACACACCTTACTGATGCAGCCGATAGTATTCGATACCAGTGTTCACGCTGATCCTAAATTGTCTGGTGCCACGTTTTTAGCCAATCTGGATATTTTATTGTCAAACAAATTGTTTTGGTGCCAAAACGCTTATGGGGGGGGGGGGGTATTCCATTTCTGATCTAAACAAATAGATCGAGTTTAAAAAAAATGAACTGGAAATTATTTCAAAAGTGAACGGACAGATCTGACAGAACTCGAAAGACTGAAAAAGGGGGGGGTGGCACCCAAGAGGCTGATTGCTATCGGTACGTATACGTGTTGTTGCACTTAAATAATAACAGATTAGTCCTGATTAGTCTACTAATTGCTGTTAATTGTAATTGTTGTTGATCCACTGGGCTTTGTGGATGGCGAGTCATTACAAAGGCAGTATTTAATTAGACAAATACTCCATACCATCGCGAGTGAGTCGCGACGTTATGAAGTATATATTTAATAAAATGCTGTCTTTTTTAAAGTTTACAACCTACAATGTTTTATTGAAGAAAAAACAATGCCTCATCCCCACTTACTGAGAATTAACGATGGAAGTTTGTCCATACACCATTTCTAACACTTTATTGACAAAAGAACTAAGACTTTTTTGTTTGTTTTACTTTGTCATCGATCGCGCTCTTCACTGCCACAATGGCTTCCATTCACAACTGAAAGAAACTTTTTGCTGCCAAATTTTTAGCCAACAAAGATTTTTCGGTGCCAAATCAAAATTTTAGTGCAATTGGCTAAACTGACACGTGACAGCGTGAGCACTCAGGCTTCTCGGTAAATACCTAAGCATGTTGGTGAAAAGCTGATCTGTGTGTTTTCAATCTCATTTTATACCTTGTACGAGTTACATGACATACAAAATAAGTTATGAAATATAAATACTGTTATAATATAACTAAATACATTAAACTAAGTACATTACACAAACGTTGGTTTTACACCGGCATAGTTAGGTGTATGTGGCCATGATGACACCACGGCACTATCCCGAGGTACCCCCTAATATTTTAACACGACATTCTGCACCAGCTCTAGAATCGCTTATCGGAGTTTGCAAACCACCAATAATGCGACAATGACCTCGGTAGTTTTTAATTTTAATTTTTTTGGACCTCGGTATGCTGAAGTGTTCTTGTACGACCTATCTCGGAAGGATAGCTGCACCAGCGCACTGGCGCGTGCCTTGGTTTGGGCTCGAAAAAGATAAGACAATTTAGGCCTATGAGTTTACTTCGAAACTTTGCCATTGGGCAAGGAACAATATGGGCGGAAGAAAACAAACTTCCAACCCTGTTATCCCCAACAATACGTACCTCAATTTGCAATCATCTCCAGTCCATATTTTGTGACTGAGAATACTCGCAAAGTGAGTAATGCCGTCTCTCCTCGTCTCATTCGTCTGCCTCCTTCTCCACCCCATTATCCATCTTTTTCTGGCTCTGCTGGTGCTCTCAATAGAACTGCGCACTCTTCTTCTGCTCTTTCTCTTTCTTTCTCTCCAACTGCTTCTACTTTTTCTAGCTCTTGCATGGTTCAACCAACATCGTACTCCCACCAAGTCAAATCACCGAGCCGCTTATTTGATATTACATTCTCTCAGTTTCGGAATCCAAGCGGAGATAATTTTGACAAAAAGCCTCCCATCAGTATTTTCTTTTCGTATAGCTCCAGTAAAATGACCTCCCAGCAATTGATAAATAATCGTGTACGCACCATCCAGGCCTTGTTCAGCCAAACCACGCAACACCCGTCGGGCCTCAAGCAGAATGAGGACCGAGGGGATGCCCACTTCCTCAGCCGACCCCTGATCTCTGGCATTTTTCACTATCTATGTCCCGCAGTGCCATCCGATGGTCTGTTTTGGACCCACAGCCTACCCAAGACACGTGAGTGTTCTGTGGCCCTAACTGGGTTGTAGTGAAATGTATTATCTAGCAAAGTGTACTCTGTGACCTCAACGGAAGTTGGGGTGTGGTGTCTAGCGATGTGCACTCTGACCCCAGCTGCAGTTGGGTTCTGGTGTCTACCAGTATTTACTTTGTGACCCCAACTTCAGTGGGATTCTGGTATCTACCAATGTGTAGTCTTTGACTCCAACTGGAGGTGGGTTGTGGTGAAATGTATACTCTAGGAATGTGCACTTTGTGGCCCCTACTGGAGTTTGATTATGGTGAAGTTTGTACTCTTTGGCAGTGTGCTCTGTGACCCCAACTGGAGGTGAGTTGTGGTGAAATGTAAACTCTAGCAAGTTGAACTCCATGATCCTAACTGGAGTTTGTTTGAGGTGAAATATGTACTCTAGCAATGTTCACTCCGTGACGCCAGCTGGAGTTGGATTGTGATGAAATATGTACTCTATCTGTGTTCACTCTGAGACCCCAACTGGAGTTGGGTTGTGGTGTCAAGCAATGTATAACCTGTGATCATAACTGGAGTTGTGGGTACCCAGGACAGTAAGCGGATAGTTAGGATTTATATGTCAATTTAGATATAGTGTATCGAGCACACCAATGTTCGGCTGCCGGTGCCAATGGATGTGTAACCCCCCCCCCCCCCTCCCCAATTCCAAACGGCCGAGCTCAGTAGATGTAGCTGAGAAAGTCAGAGCAACCACAACAGGGACCATTTTGCTCTTGTGTTCCTCGGCCAAAAAGCTATTTTAGTTTCAACGACAAACTGCCTGTCTGGATTCACAGACGGACAGAAGGTTTATGAAGGCTCATCTCAGCTCCGACCTCTCGCCATACAGCTCAAAAAATTAGTAGCCGTCTGGTATTTTTTATAGTTTCGTTGTTTTCGTCCTCATCGGCTACTTGTTCCTCTCGAATTGTGTTGTTGCTGATCGCGTCATCAATATTGGATCACAGAGGGTAGTAAACTGCTTTGGCTGCTTTGGCGACACGATAAGGAAAAGACCGCACTTATTTATGAGGTACTGCCATAACCCAACTGGCGATTTGGTTCATCTCATCTCGATGATAACCGGCCTTGGGCAGCAACGTGCAGCAGCTCCTCGAGTGCGAGGACCATGGCCCACAGATTTTCGGCAAGATAATCGGCTGTGTTACCCAGTAGTGACAGAAGGCAGGACACCAGGACCTCAATAATGACGGGAAGAGCAGATCCAGCTTTTCCTGCAAGGATGGCTAGAACTCGACCAAGAGAACGCAGATGTTTGTTAACCCACTCTTTCACGCCTCCCTTATCTGGAGATGCCTCTATAGGAGTTGGCACGTCACCTCCGCCGCCAGTCAGTTTCAGATTCAGATTTTTCGTATTCACAGTATGTAAAAAAAGATGTAACGTAAATACATCAAATATACAAAATGAAGCATACCGTAGGGAACAGTATAGCCAGATTGGCTGTCTACCTGCCATCCCTTTAGAGATCATTTCAATTGCATACAGACTGTGAGGACGTAGCTTGGTTGAAGTTATTCATTCTTTCTATCAAATGAAAAAAGTTTACATGGGCAGCTTAAGGATGACCTATGTAAACTGTTCAGGAGTAGTTATTTTCATATTTGGATCTGTCCTATACAATAGCAGGCAGTAGAAAATCTGGTAGCTCCAAGTTAGTGATATTAAAACTAGTCTGCCGGCCCGCGCCATTCACAATTATTAAGATATATTGTTAGTTAATCATACAGTGCAAATGGGATTTTCATTTAATTTTTAGTACTCAGTGAAGCTGACGAGGCAACCAGTTTAGGCAAGACGAGATCCCCAGACTGGTTACATTACAACGCCAATGCTGATATACAAAATTAACTAATACTATTCTTGTAGGTTTAGAAGAATAACTATCCACAATTGAATCATAATCCACATACTGGACCATAGGAGTTATTGCAGTGAACTTCACTTGAACATGGCATGACGATAGGGTCTTAGAAGATAGTTTTCATGAACAGTTTTCTATTAGAAATATTACGAATCCTACTTTCCAATGCATTATAAATTCTCAGATAAGTGTGCACTGGTCGAAGGTCTAAAGAGTTAGAGTTTTATCTATTGCTAAGAGATCAGACTGTCGTGTAATCATATCTGATGGATGTGCCACGATGCTAGATATATTAGTAAAAGATGCCGGTAGACTATCATTGCGCCAAACAAAAAACAAATAAAGAAGCATGAAGTTTAAACAGATCTTCGACTGTCAATTGTTTTTTCTTTTGTTAAACAGGGGATTGTTAGTATTAATTATGCGAAGTGCGCGCTTTTGCAAAACCGCCAGTTGTCTTATTGCTTGTGGGTTACCCCAGCTTGAATTCCATATGGCAAAGGGCTGTGAGCATAATAAAGAGTGTTCATTGCTTCATGGGGTAGAATGTTCTTTACCATATTTAGGCTATAGTTGGCACGGGCTATTTTAGAGTAGATTTGGGATATAAGAGCCTTGTAATACAAGTGTTCGTCGATGTTTATCCCAAGAAATTTCAGGATTCGTTCGCGCCTCCTACATTTATTATTTGATTGTTCATAAACATATTTTGTGGCAGATTACTGCTATTGTTTTTTTTCTACTTTAGTTTAAAAATATATCTTGTTGTATCCGTGTTCAATAGCAGCTGATTGGCACAATACCATTCAACTAGTTTTTGAAGTTCGTTACTAAAATTCGCAGTTGAAACGCTAGCTTCTGAACCAGAATCGTACATGATTTTATCATGGCAAACGACAGTAGCTTTAATAACGTTGCATTACCAATGTAGTTAATGCATAATGTGTGACCTTAAACGCCAATAAATAAATAAATAAATAGTTAATGCATAATAGAAATAGGGGCAAATATTGATCCTTGGGGAACACCATAGCCAACTTCAGCTATCTCCGAATTGTTATTTTCAACACATACTGAAATCTATTGAACAGATAACTTTTGACCCATATGTTCAGAAATCCTCTAATACTATAATTTCCATATTCCTCAGTAGAATATCGTGATTTATGGCATCAAGGGTCTTGGATATGTCCAAAATGCGACCTTTTTAGGATTTGAAGGACAGGATGAATAGTACTGTAGTGCTTTTTTGATCCACAACTGATGGGGATTTAGGATATTGTATCTATCCAAAAAGATTGTAAGTCTTGTGGACATGAGTTTTTCCAAACTTTTGAAAATACAGATAGCAGACTAATTTGTTAGTGAAATATTTTTATAAAAGCTTTAAAAATAGGTACTACTTTCGCGATTTCCATTCTATCTGGCACTACACCACTATTAAAGGAACTGTTGATAATATGTGCAAGAGGATATGAAATTTCATTCACCGTATGTTTGAGAAGACGTGCTGAAATGCCATCACAATCTCTTGACAATTTGATTTTCAGTTTATTTGTCCCAGAGCTAACTTTTTAAAGGTAGTAATTATTTGAAAAAATGTTGTTCAAGTAGTCTGAGTACAATTTGTTTGTTTTAACTATCTGTTCAGATGTTAGCTTCCCAACTTGGCGTACAATTTATTGAATTCGTTGACTATCCATTATCTATACCGCGCATTTAATTCATCTCTATTGCGAGAAAGGGACGAGATTGCTTCATTTAGGATCTGCCATGTTTTTTACATCATTTTGATTTTCCCACATGATATCTTTGTAGAAAATTGCTTAACATTGTTTTCAAAGTTTGTTGAAATTTTAGCAATAGTTTTTTATAATGTCGAATGTTCAGTTCATTTGGTAATTTTAGTTTTTTATGATAGAATTTTAACTTCTTTCTGGAAGTTATAAGTCCCTGTGTCGTCCAGGGCTGCTTTTAATGAATTTCTTGTCCGGGTGAATATGTTTTAAGGGAAATGCTGTTTCATAAGCTTTAATACAGACGTTGAGAAATGTTTCGTATTTCGTGTTCGGACAAACTGACTGCATCACTGAAGCGAGGTCCCTTTGTGGAAGTTGTTTTTTAACTCAGCAATGGTTTCCGCATTTATAATTCGTCTAAGGACGACATTTGTGTGTTGATTTGCTTGGGGTTGTTTCTATATATAAAACCTCATAGTGATAAGAGAATTTGATAAAACTATACCAGAAAGAGTAGTGTGGGAGAAACTTTTGGAGAATGTATGTTCGTTCAGAGTGTAATAATGACTAGTTACACTCGTTGGTTTGGTAACGAGGGAAACAAATCCTTCGCCAAACATGAGATTGACACATTCGTCTGCTTTGGGCTGGATTGACGGTGATTTTAAAAAGGTCAAGGTTAAAATATCTCGTTATATATTATTTTTGTTTTATGTACTCAGAATATCGGTTATTTCATTTAACTTGGAGAGAAAAGTATTTACCTCAGCCTTCGATTGTGTATTTATCAGTTGTGTCTTTGGAGAACTTCTTCCTTAATTATTGGCCTGGTGGCAGAGTTAACAAAAGGACTCGCGCATACTATTCCAAAATATTATGTTTCAACCAGACATCGCAATTCGCTTAAGTTCGCGTGACGAATGGCCAGTTAAAATATTAACTGAACTTTACTAGCACACAAGCATACAGAATGGCATCGACGCGAGCCCCAAAGCAGTGGTGCCTCGCCAGGACGGAAAATGTGAATTCGTTTGAAAACTGGCGAGAAAGTCTAAAATATACACTTTCTTTAGACTCAAACTTTGCCCCATTTCTTATCGACGGTACGACATGGACGAAGAAGAGCAAATCGGCCCCGCTTCGAGGGTTTACTGATGACGATCAAAGCCTCCCCGAAGAGAAAAGGCGCACCGCTCAACAGAAAGTTACTATGCTCGAACTAATGTTGGGCCAAATTGCAAATGTCTGCCCAGTTTAATCGAGAAATAGCATTTTAAAGAACTCATTTTCCATAGATTCTGTTTGGCAGGCTATTAGAATGCATTACGGTTTTCATTGCACGCGGGCTCATTTTATTGACTTTTCAGAAATACACCTAGAACCTGATGAGCGCCCCGACAAAAAACAAACAAAGTGTGTCCTTTGGACAAGCAGGCCGGTCGTTCGGACACCAACCATTTTCTGAGCACTTGTTTCTACCTTCCTCAAAATGAAAATTATGACTCACATTCGACAAATCGCATGTACTGACGATTCCTTTGAATCTTGCATAGACTCTGTCGAGCTGTCCGAATCCCACGCTTCGTCTGCAAATACATCTTCTTCTCAACATGTCGCTCGGCGAGTGAATGTTAAGCAGCCCCCATTCCTCAGTTTGTTTTACCAACACCACCCTTTACGTGTCACAATTGATTCTGGTGCGGAAACAAACATGGTGAAAGCTTCAGTGGCACATTATATTGGTGCAAAAATATCACAGAGTACCCAAATGACGCTTCAAGCGGACGGGCGGTCACCATTAACTGTTTTTGGTGACAGCAAACTCAAGTTGTGTCGCGACGGTAACGATTTTTTCTTAAAAGCGCTAGTGGTAGAAAACCTAGATGTCGACATTCTCGCGGGAGTACCTTTCATGCATCGCAATGATATTTCCACACGACCGGCAAAACAACAAGTAATTCTAAGCGACGGTTCGGTGTATCACTACGGACTTCAAAAATATCACAGAGTACCCAAATGACGCTTCAAGCGGACGGGCGGTCACCATTAACTGTTTTTGGTGACAGCAAACTCAAGTTGTGTCGCGACGGTAACGATTTTTTCTTAAAAGCGCTAGTGGTAGAAAACCTAGATGTCGACATTCTCGCGGGAGTACCTTTCATGCATCGCAATGATATTTCCACACGACCGGCAAAACAACAAGTAATTCTAAGCGACGGTTCGGTGTATCACTACGGACTTCAAGACCTGTCGGTTCACATTGTGTTCGTCGCACGCAGGCTCATACCATACGTGCACCACCGAAGTCTTCAGCAACATGACTTGGTGAATTACTAGAAGTAAGCCTACCTACTGATTTTTCTAGTAATGAATTGGAACCACGGTGTTCCTCAACAACCAGCTCGACCACACTCTGACCTCAACCGACTATTATTTCTTCTGTTGGTGAACACATTCGTAAAACTAATAACACTTGTGAACCACAGACGTTACACGGGAATGAACATTTTTGTCAGATACTTTCCGTAACAACCCCTTTTGTTGTCACTCCGGAATCGGACACCTTTCAGCATGAGAATCATATTCGGGTTAAAACTCAAAAGACATAACCACCATTGCACTCACCTACTGGTAAAGTTGACCCAGACAATATGTTGCCTCCTGACGTCAAACAACAATTCCAAAATCTCCACGCCGAATTTGACTCTGCGTTTGACCCTCCATTTAAAGGATACAACGGAGTAAACGGCCCCTTCAAAGGTGTTGTGAACATGGGCCCTGTTAAACCTCCCCAGCGCAAGGGTCACTTATCTCAGTATGCTCGAAACAAACCGGAAGAATTACAAGATAAGTTCGACGAACTCGAAACTCTCTGTGCGATTAAGAGACCAGAGGATGTCAACATCGCCGCAGAATATCTCAATCCCTCATTTCTAGTGAAGAGCAATGGTGGCTTCAGACTCGTAACAGCTTTTGCTGACGTAGATCTCTACAGCAAGCCTCAACCTTCTCTATTACCTGACGTCGATGCGACGCTACGCTCAGTTGATGTTTGGAAGTTCGTCATCAAATCCGATCTCACCAGCGCTTTCTGTCAGATACCTCTATCACAAGACTCATGGAAATATTGTGTCGTGGCAACACCATTTCGCGGAGTTCGTATTTATACACGTTGTGCAATGGGTATGCCGGGATCTGAAACTGCATTAGAGGAGCTAATGACTCGAGTGTTAGGTGATTTGCGCAAAGACGGTCTTGTGGCAAAGCTTGCAGATGACTTATATTGTGGGGGTGATGCACCCCAGCAAGCATTACAAAACTGGTCCAAGGTTCTACGGGCCTTTCATCATTGTGATCTAAAGCTCTCGGCTTCCAAGACAATTGTGTGTCCCAAATCCACCACTATTTTAGGTTGGACATGGTCTGAGGGCACCGTCCGCGCCAGTCCACACCGAATCGCCACGCTTTAAACATGCTCACAACCTAGCACAGTTCACGGTTTGGGATCTTTCATTGGGACCTACAAGGACCTTTCTCGTGTTACTCCTCAGTGTGGAAGTTTACTATCAGCATTAGATACAGCAGTGGCAGGACGTGCTTCACAAGACAAAATGATCCGATGAACTCTGTGCCTCATTTTCTCTTGCTCAACAAGCACTCATATCTAACAAAACTATTACTCTTCCAAGACCCGATGATCTGCTGTGGTTCATCATTGATGGTGCTGTGAAAAATCACGGAATCGGTGCCACTCTTTATGTTGTCCGCAACAACAAACCTCTTCTGGCAGGATTTTTCAGTGCCAAACTACGAAAGCAACAAATTACCTGGTTACCTAGTGAAATCGAAGCTCTTAGCATCGCAACGGCAGTTAAACATTTCAGCCCATACATAACACAATCCAAGCATTTCGCCTCTGTTCTCACAGACAATAAGCCTTGTGTTCAGGCTTTTGAAAAATTATGTAGATGTGAATTTTCAACAAGTCCAAGAGTTTTCATATTCCTAACTATTGTGAGTCGCTACCGAGTATCCTTCAGACACTTACCCGGTACTGCAGACATACCATCTGACTTTGCTAGTCGAAATGCCCCTGAGTGTACAGAGGTCCACTGCCAGATATGTTCATTCATAAAAACGACTGAGGATTCTGTCGTTCGACATGTTTCTACAAAGGATATCTTATCTGGATCTGTCAACCTTTCATTCACTAACAGCACAGCTTGGTTGAAAACTCAGTTTGACTGTGCTGATCGACGACGAACTCACGCTCACCTTGTTCAAGGAACAAAGCCTTCAAACAAATTAACAAACCTTCGAGACGTCAAACGATACCTCAGTTGCGTAACTATTGCCAAGGATGGTTTACTTGTAATCAGCAAGGGACAGTATTTTGCTTCGGATCGCAAGTGTATTGTTATTTCACGTGCCATGTTAGAAGGCCTTTTAACTGCCCTTCATATCAAACTAGACCATCCATCAGCTCATCAACTGAAAAATGTTGTACATCGATACTTCTTTGCACTCGACATGGATAAAGCAGTTTATCACGTTACTCAGTCTTGCCACGTGTGTAGCTCTTTACAACAAATTCCTCACACACTTACCGAGCAGTCCACTACCACTCCACCTAATGCGTTTGGCGTTTCATTCCCTGCAGACATTCTCAAACGTGAACGTCAAGTGATTCTCGTAGTTCAGGAGACTGCATCATCATTCACCGCGGCTACCCTGATTGACAGTGAACGCCGCGAATCAATTCGCCCTACTTTGATTCAGCTATGTGTGGAACTTAGCCCTCTTGATGGACCTTTAGATGTTATCCGTACTGACCCAGCCACGGGATTCATTGCTCTTTCCAACGACGAACTATTACAGCAACACAGACTTTCCATCGAGATCGGCCGTGTTAAAAACACAAAAATCCCGTCGCTGAAAGAGCTGTACAAGAACTAGAATGTGACTTGAAACGACAACAGCCTACTGGTGGCCCCGTGTCCGCCCTGTCTCTTTCGTTAGCTGTTGCGCGTCTCAACACGCGCATTCGTCATACTGGTCTCTCGGCACGTGGACTGTGGACTCAAAGAGATCAGCTGACTAATTCCCAGCTACCAGTTTCTGATCGTCAAGTTATAATAATTATTGACCAACATAAGCTCCGCATCAATAATCACCCACACAGTGCCAGACCCAAGACACATTCTGGAAGAACTGCCCCTAGTCCTTCTGTCAAAGTTGGGGATCTCGTTTACCTCCATACTGACTACAACAAAACCCGTACACGCGATAGATATTTAGTGGTTTCTGTAGCGGGAGAGTGGAGCACTGTCCGCACATTTACGGGTTCACAGCTTCGCAGTACCTCTTACAATGTCACAAAATCAGAGTGCTATTCTTACCTGTTGACCATTTCTTCTCCATATTACCGACTTTACCACCGAAGGAAACTGAGACTGGCTCTGATCATAGTGATTTTACACTTTCCGACTCTCCTCCAAGTCTTCCAGAGATACCTCGAGACCTTGTTTTGCTTGCAGTATCTTGTTTACAACCAAGTGCAGTTGACAATCAGTGTAACCCATCTCTTAACGAGATTCAAACTTCACCTTCCTTCCAAACACCTGGCGATACAATTACTGTCAGCATGCCAACTCGAAAGTCCCCAAAGTTCACACAAACTTCCAAATCACCTATCAGACTACGGTTTACATTAACATTGTGTTACCCATTGAACTTAAAGCAATTTTTATCCTCCAACTTCCTGCTATCAAGAGAGAAAGAGAAGAAAGGGCAGTCAGGCCAGTATTATGTTTATTGTTAGACGCTTTGGTTCGTGTTATGATGGTGATGGTTTTCCCGTCAGAGTTTAGTACACTATTCGTGTCCCGATCAGGAGAGAAATTCCTCCGTGGCTCTTCCTTCTTTTGTATCATGTTTCGCCTTA
This sequence comes from Pictodentalium vernedei, assembly GCA_031216915.1. Classification (NCBI taxonomy): domain Eukaryota; kingdom Metazoa; phylum Mollusca; class Scaphopoda; order Dentaliida; family Dentaliidae; genus Pictodentalium; species Pictodentalium vernedei. The sequence goes on along the minus strand of CM062296.1, from coordinate 530,248,033 downwards.
AATAAACGTCGCGTCTGATCAATTGTATATTTGTGTTTTCGTTAACAAAGCAACGATCTAGTGCCATATCAGTTGTGTCTTTGGAGAACTTCTTCCTTAATTATGTACCACTGATGTCAAATTGAATATGGATTTGCCTTTTGCGACACGTATTGAGGAGGGTCTTTGGTATATCACTGCTGATGGGCCACTGCGATTTTCAATTACGAAATCACGTCGAATTATGCCACCGATTGGTATATTAGAATTGAATCCTTTGTGTATCGCCACAAGCGGCCAACTATTGTTGAATAATTATTTTCATCGCCGATATGATATTACGTATCGTCTAGTATCGAAGACAATCTTGCCCAATTTCTCGTTGACTCAACGACAAGTTTGGCAACCTGTGTTCAACAAAGTGAACATAACTAACTTTGCGATCCCGATCTCTCAAAAACCTAGATGAATTGAAAATGGATGACCTTTTACACGAATTAGATAAAATGCAGTTAGCCCCGGTAGAACCATTTGAGGTACCAAAGTGGACATATTTTGTGGGATGCATGTTTTTTATAGTGGGAATATACTTATTGATATGATGTATTAAGGCACAAGGCCATATTAAGTTACGTAACATAATCTTACGATATAAGAATAAGCGAAAAAGAAATCCTGATTTTTTTGCTGATGTATTGGGATGTCTAATGCTGCATTTAATTACGAAAATGACCCTCTCTATACGACTATGGGACAACCAACAACCACTACACGTCGGATGACACCACCGTCAGATGAAATAGTGACAATTATGAAACAATTAGTTAAAAACTGAGCGACAAAAGCAGCTGAGGAGAGACAGGACAAACATGTGAAGTCCTCGTCCTCACCTCAACTATATCCATCAGTGAACTATGACGCAAACACTGGAGAAGCGCATGCGAGCTTACGGGCTCGAGACAATACTCTAACAACCCTTAACTTAACTTAAATAACAACTTAACGTTGCACAATTTTGTTTGTGTTTTCAGTTATTACAATGAGTGACTCAAGTAGTAGTGAAACAGTAAATACTGATGAAAGTGGAGCACTTGGGACAGAGTATCATTGTAGGGGTCAAACGGATGAGGAGGTAGAGAGCCAATGGAGTGATCGGAAAGAAATGTCTCTAACTCCCTTTGTAGACACTATATACCCATTACCCTGGGAATATTATACTTATCAGTACATGAGCAGTGGTGAACCTCCGCCTATCGTTTGCCCTCGGAGTGGCCGAACACTCTCGGTTATAAATAGTGTTGTTCAACGAAATATTTATGAACTGAGGTATTTTAAATCTCGACGTACTTTCACATTCGACGATACCTTCGGATGTGCTTACTATGATTTTCAGAATATTTCAGTCACAACTGAGATAGAAAGAGATATAGTCTATTAGTACGACTCTGCTTGCCCATACCATATTATGTTTAAAAGTCGATCTCGAGTTCTACGTATTGTAAATTGTCCTGATTTAGTGCAAGCGGGGATAGGAACTGATTATTCAAGACATTACTATAGCCACAGAGTATTCTTGAACCGATTACTTCACGAAATGTGGTCTGTAAGACGACACCCAGTCCGAACCAATTCGTGGGGAAGGTTCCTTAACTGAAGAGCTCGACGACGAGCTCGATTTAGGTCCGGCGGACTCCCGAGACAAAACCAGTATCATGTTATACATAAATTTACCCATCCTGATTTCGATGGTTGTATTTTCAATTTTAGGACGGGACCTAATACCATATACCGATCCTATATAGTGCCATCTCAAGTGCGAGAGATGTAAATAATAACAATTGTAGAAGACAGAACTTTGATATCGCTTCCTGAAGCGGAGGGCCAATTAACGTCCTAGTTGAAGTATTAATAAATTTATATTTATTCATTCGTTTAATGTGTTTATTATATTTTTCATGACATGGCGGAAGCAGAAAATAACGATGATAGTGTATTATCACGAGCAAGGAGGGATCGCACACTAAATACTATTCCAGGAACAATGGCTAGTGATCTCTCAGGTAGTTTGACCAAAGCAGATGTCGAAGGTATGTTAGGACACAAGCTCCGTGATGCCAGTGATGCCAGGGACTACTCTGAACAAATAGTCGTTGGGTATCGACGCCTACTTCATGGCGAACCAATTCCAGAAAGGGTAAAATGGCCTATGGAACACCGAGTATTCCAGCTGCATATACCACATGTGAGTAAGAAATATATTTAGAAAAAATCAAATTTTTAGAACTGTATTATAATCAATGCTACAGGGAGATGTTTTTCTCACCCACATTGGGAACGTCTATAGTACATCGACGGGAAGAAGAAGCTCCTTCCTGGGGCGTGCCGATGTTCACACTGTTGTATAAGTGGCGACATCCCTTTTGGACAAGACGAGCATACATCAACCCTCGTCTGCGACGTTCTTTATATCCCGGAACAGATAACTGGAGGATTAGACAACAGTTTCGAGAATTCTGGAGTGCCCTCGATGGGGAAACGATTAAATCTAGCCATTGTAAAATGAAACGTTTCTCTCGGGATTCTTCGTCTGTCTGTTCAGTGACAACCGATAGACTGTGGAGAAAACCCGACAGAAATAGGGTCGTGTGCGGTTGTCTTTTTGGTTTATTCTTGAATCGATATATTTCAAAATTTCTAGAGAGAAACGAGAAAAGAGCAAAATCCAAAAGTAGGGGATATAGCAGGGTTTAGATAAGTACTCACCGGAAACCCTACACCAGGCAATCATACAACTAGTACCTGTGTGGCTTGACTGTCAAAGAAGGTACTAGAAGCACATATACCCACGGGAGCGATAGGAAACAGAAAGAAAGTAGATAAGTTGAGAACGTTGTATAGTGAAGGGAGTTTTACCTGTTTTCATAATATTATAGTGTGATTATTATCTTTAACGTGTTTTATTTACGTACATTTGGAGAAATACAGAAATTTAAAGAGAAGTTAGAAAATGGCATCGGTATCATCTTTTGACGATTTTGACAATTTTGGGGAGGAATAAATCCATTATTTTGGCCACAAACAGTATGTCCCCAAAGGAAAACATGAGCCTATTGTATTACTACGAAGTGGCTACATGGATCAACATTTAGTCCGGTAATGGGATGTAATATACTTCAATGACGCTTTAGTGGAACTTACTGTCCGAAGACATGAAGTATATCTTAGGAGTTTGGTCAAAGAAGACAATCTTCATGTCTTTCCCCATTTGGTAGTCACCGAGTCACACGAGCATCTACATGTCGCTACTGCTTCTGAGAGTACGTGGGCAACCGGCAAAACGAAACCATCGGTAATTACCGATTTCCCAGAACAGGTGATAAGATATTGGAACGACCCGTCCTGGAATGGTCGTTATTATACGAACGGTACTTCTTGTTTCCGACCGTTCCGTAGTATTGAACTACATGAAATACAGAGATATAGTGTGATACATGTGGTAGACACCGTGGAGTTGAGCTCTGAGCATTGGAATGTTCAGGAAACATTGGAGTGGGAGAGAACTCAATCCCAGTACATACCACTACGAAAAGCTCTCGAGGCCAATAAAATTCGTTTACAAACAAGACCATTCGAGCAAAGTACGCATGGTTTTACCGGACATTGTTGTATTTGTTTAGAGGACATTCGCGGGGAAAAGTACGCTGTTATATGTCCTCGTTGTCACATAAAGGTCCACCTCGTTTGCGGTCAGACCTGGGTCGACATGGCAACACCAGCAAAAACATGTCCCGCATGTCGCATGGACGTGAAATGGGGAGAGCGATTGACACCCCACGCGTTTGACTTTGTACCAATGCCAGTTTGATTGATTTGGACTTAAACTGTTCCTCGGCCCTCTGGAAACCTATGTTAGTAGATTATGTTTTCCTGGTCATAAATGTTTATCCTGAATCCTGACTACAAGAGGATTGCGAATCCTGACCACCAAAGTAGAATTTGATGCAGGATTTTGATTTTGTGCGCGGCATTCTTTCTGCCCTCAGGGCGTAAGCCCCATTAATCCTGTGTTTTCTCTTCGCAGATCGTCTTCCTTTCTAGGTGATCAAGTCCCTCTGGGTTTTGGAGGTATGTTGCGAAGCGAGCCCACAGGGGTTAATCAAGCTCGAGATAAGAGTTGTAGGGAATTTATTTGGTAAATCAGTGGACTCAAGTTTTATTAACAGAATTTTATCAGTACAGGAAATTACATGGAATTATATAAACTGGAGACCAGAGTACAGGCGTACACATAGCAATGGACGCCAGACGTTCTGTTGACAATATTAGGCATAAATTTGCAGGACAATATTGTCAACAAGCAATAATATTGTATGGTTTGTTGATAGCTAGAACAATTACATTCTGCAGTTATTCCTGGGATGATATTGTTCGGACTTTCACAAAAATCATAACATAGTGGAACATCACCAGAGATCAGGTGATGCGTAAGTTGCAAATTATGCAATCCGCTAGCACATTCCGCCGGTTAACAAGCACCCGGAGGAACACTATTTGCTTATCGAAGTTCCATGGACTGCGTGCAGACTGACCGACGGTCTACATGGCAATATAAGAGTCTACAAAATGGCGAGCGCCACGTCCGGAGACTTTCCCTAAATACTCCGGAAGAATCTGATGACGGTCGCCACGTACCCAGGTCTTGCATCAGAAATTAGGTGTGTATAAGCACCAATTTCTGACTGATAAAACAAGTTTCTCTGGGCTCCCGATGAAGCAGATACCTATGTACAAGAATTAAGATGGCTGCCGCGCACTGTGTTTTAAGGTACGAACTTTGATGAATGTTGTAATTGTTATATGCCAGAAATAACGACGTAGTCGATTTTTGATTGATTAAATAAAATAGTAGATAACTTGTATCCAGTCTTCGTTATACTGGAAAATCACAAAACTGCCAGGGGCTTTTGGGGCCTCACAGAACTTCCAGTAATCACAACAACCGGAGTCAGAACTTACGATCGCAGATCGATAGACTTTCACTTAATTCCGCAACAGTAGTGGGTGGTGGGTGTCTGAAGGGCGGAAAAATTCACGATCGGTTGATTTCACAACTGAACGGCCAGTGAGATCAGATAGTGTCTTCACAAACGGGCGTATTACCTCACTCCGAGGCAGTTAATAACATTCGTTCAGACTAATTATTGCTAGTTAATCGTTTATCTTGAAATACGCGTGTCGTGTGAAACTTAAAGTTGTCCGGAAATGTACATAAACGACATTTGCAGCTGAATTTTCTGTGCATAAAACGGTTTCCAGGGCGGATCGGGAATTGGTTTTATGCACCCGAAACCTAACAAAGGACATAATGTTACGTTGCTAAGCAGGAAATGATAGCTTTAGCATATGTACTTACGTCATGTGTACGGTGATGTCTGTATTTTGTGTTTTTTCTAACGTTTCAGAGTAAAAAACGCTCGTATAAAATCAACTTGCGATAAAATTTACGTCTAAAAATAGAAATGCGTCGCTTCGCACTACGGCACTACGCCACTCCCGAAAAGCGTATTCCTGAGTCGTGCAGTGCATAGTTTGATTGGGAATGGTGTAGGGTGTCCGTCGTCCCATAATGTAATTTTTTTTTGAAAACATACCACCACCAAAAATAATAATAATAATAATTGATTTTCTAGAGCGTAAAACCACAAATAGTGCTCCAAAACGCTTGACACACTTAAATACACTTTTCTGAAATAAAGAGTCACATCTGTTTCGGTTGCCTCTTAGAGAGGTTCAGGAGAATGCCTCAGTAAATAGGAAAGTTTTAAGATTTCTTTTGAAGATATGGAGAGTTTCTGAATTTCTGACACGAATAGGCAGGGAATTCCACAATATGGGACCCACGATGGAGAACACACGATCATTAGCCAGATTAGATCTGCTAAAAAGTACAACTAGTTGAATTTGGTTTTTAGATCTGAGACTGCGTGATGGTGTGTGTATATACAGTGAGGAGCTCTTGCAGGTAAACTGGAGCCAGTTTGTGGATACATTTGAATACTAAGATTAATATCTTCGATTACTGATTTTAAAATCAATTCTCTGTTTACCCGGAAGCCAATGTAGTTGTCTTAAAACAGGTGTTATGTGTTCAGAGCGTTTGGCACCAGCAATTATCGTCGCCTCAGTATTCTGAACTTTTTGAAGCTTCTGCATCAGGTACTGGGACAGCCCCGCTAACACTGAATTACAATAGTCTAGTTGTGAGGTGATGAAGGAGTGCACAAGTTTTTCAAGTCCTGGCTGGTTAAGATAAGGTCGCAGTGTTCCAACATTACGAAGCTGCCAGTAGCATTTTTGACATATTTTATTGATATGGATGTCCAGTTTTAAATTTGAGTCCATAATCAGTCCAATATTCCTGGCCGGTTCACTTTTCATTGTGATGTTGTTTCCACAAGAATTGATGGTGCAGGCATGCGAACCCCGGATATCACTAAGAATTCAGTTTTAGAGTCATTCATTTTCAGTTTGAAATCTATCATCCATTCCCGCACCAGATTTATGCAAGTTTCCATGTTACTGACTGCGGTGAATAAATCACTCTGGACAGATGGGTTGAATGTGATGTACAGTTGGGTGACGTCTGCGTCTACACTCCACAGTAAGAGGACTTATTTCGTATAATAGTGTGTCCATTATGTTTATCTTGACTGATGAACAATACTTGAACCGTGCATATTTGTCTTCTAAAGTTAACCACAACCCAGCTTGATAACCACAATAATATCATATTAGCACATAGGGTTAGGGATACCAACTATCACATTCACATTTAGCCACCTTTTTTAACCTGGAAACTCGTCCATCTACAGAAATAGACTAATGGGGTACGTAGCCGAGTCAAAGTTGCAGTTTTACTAGCTACTCACGAGTATCCATACATGTAGATCTTTCTATCAAAGATCAATGCGCAGAGCATGTAGTCAGAGTTCCAGTTAAATGTATTAAGGGAGTGACAGGTAGACAGCCTATCTGGCTATGTCATCTCCCAACGGTATAGACTGAATATTATTTTCTAGTTATCTATTTGTATCCTATAGTCCAATATGTAATTGTCTGTAAACTATACCGTTAAATAAAAATATCTATCTGCGTACAGATGACATGCTATATCATGCTTTTCAAGAAGGCGACCCAGAGAAGAAGTTTACAGAGTAAACAAGAGTGGCCCAAGAACTGAGCCCCGAGGAACACCACACTTTAACATCCCGCTTAAAAATAAAGAAAAATAAATAAATAAAAATACAAAATTTAAAAAAAAACATTTAAAGGTTATTCCAGTTGTGTATGAATTTGACCTATGATAACATGGGAGATATTGACACTTTTGCCGCCTTTTGGAAATGCTGTTCGGCGCGCGCGGTGCGGGTGTCCCGACTTGACCGCTTCTAATGCCGTAGATATTAGAGTAACTTGAATTTGGTAGACGTTTGTGCAATATAGCAGACTCGAACCTGCCGTAGAAGGCAGAGATTGGTTAAAAACTAGTCTGTCTAAAAATTACTGATTTTTATAGGGAAATACGTTAAATTTGAAGAGTCATTGGTCTTTGTCTGGGAAACATGTTCTTCTCCCTTCATATGGATTCGAACAGGACATTCAAGCTTCGGGTCTGCAACATAGTATGCGAACAGGTGAAGTCCACCAGTCTTCCTCGCACAAAAGTTTGGGAGAACCACGTGCCTCTTATGCCCCAACTTCTGGTTTCCAAGGCCCGGCGCATTCGTATTGCACATTGTTATTGCGAACGTTAAAGTAAACCAATGGAAACAGCGGAAAAAACATTTTTGCATTTATACCGAAACTATAATATGTGATTAGACACTGAACTTAGAGACATGTGCGTGACCGCGATGTCATTTTTAAGAATTTCAATTTGTGTATCGTTTAATGAGTATTGGGACGTGCCTATGAATCGTATAGGACGGGAATTGGTGGTTGATGCATTCGTAAATGTCTACAGTATATTCGCTGATTTTAGTGGTGTTCTATTCTGAACGAAGCATCTGGAGATCGAATGCCACGAATCTTGGGCTACTGGTGCTCCATTCGAGTTTATCTGTAGCATAACCGCCAAGAGAATCTGCAACTAGTCTTTGAATACTGTACGGTTTCTGTGTGATGTTGCATACGTCATTGTATTTCCTTTCCTTTCTAACAAGTCTTAATATGTATCTAAAGTGAGTATACTTATTTGATTATAGGCTTCTGTGAAGCCATTAGATGTGTTATATTTAATATCTGTTCCACATTGTTGTATTTACAGGGGCGTAGACACTCGACTGGAAAGGCAATGAGCAGCCCCTCTACTTTGGTGTTGTCTACAAGAAAAATAACCACTCACTTTTCCCATACATTTTATGTACGCCATGTCTCAGAGAAAGTCAAGCCTTCCAGTAGTCTTTCATAAATGTAAACCGGCCATCAGTTTACGAAAAATGCGACAAAAAACATGTCATTTAAAGTCGTTTTTTTGTTTGTACGTTTTTTTCCCTATATATACTTTATTAGCTTTTCTTTTCTCATTTCTGCATCCCCGAAGCATGGCTTGTGGCCCCTAATCGGGGTGCGCTCCTCGCGCTCGCGCCGATTGGGGGCCACAGGGGTGCTCTGAGGAGCACAACAAATGAAATTTTTTAGTCTGAGAACAATCTGGCCAAGTAATGTCTTCCTCTCGTGCTAGGTAAATGGTCAAACTAAACTAGCATGTTAACCCTTGATCCCCATACAGCCACTTTATATTGCTTCAAAAAAGTTTTCATTAAGTGTACTCTTGTTTGAAAATTCAACAGAGAGGCTGCATCGATCTTGACAGTTTTTCCACGTCATAGTTGGCTGCCTGTACAGACATCCAACAGTTACGTCGAGGCATTGTTTGGTCATCTGCGGATGTGTCATGTACCACGATAGTAATTACTTGAGGCTCTAAGGGTTAATGTAATACCCATCTACCTGTGACCCCACCATCACTGGTAGCAGATTTATAGACTGGCTGTTCTTCGGCACGTTCTCCTTCTTTCAAATTTTCCAGTGTTACCTCGTACTCAAAGAGTACTTTTTTTATTTTCGTATTCGCAACACGTAACGACACGTCTCAAACGGATATGGAACTACTCAATTAATTCCTCAGGGTCTTTTCTAACTTGCCTAAATGAATATCGTTCAGACGACTTAATTACACGTCTCTCCCTCCAGTCATAATTATATTCCTTTATGTAATTAATTATTATTTGTTCCCTCAAATTAGTTAATATATATACCGTGCCAGGCCGAGCTCCCTTGCCATCTCTTTAATGCCTTTGATTCATAGTTTGTAAAGCAAGGCCTTTTCAAGAAATGGGGTGTATCACCATTCACACATGAGCTAGGTTATGGGTACTACCCTGATGAAAAAGTGCAACATCCCAACATCTTCCTGTCAACTTTCGCGACAGGAAGATCTCAAGGTCTTAATTAACCCACCAAACTCCAGCCTATCCCTTTGTCTGATACTCCTCTCACTGTTTATATAACACATCTCACGTCATCAAATTGATTCATATATTGCACCACGACGGCCCTTGGTTAAATCAACTTCTACTGATACTGCCCAATCGCAAAATAACTAGCAATTAAAAGAAGTCCTTACACGCTCGCCTAACTACACGGATGCCTCACTTTGAACCCGCCGAACCCTTCACCAGCAAAACATATTACACATAATCTCCGCTATTTGTTGTATGTTCTTCCTCCAAAACAATTTGACATTTTTGATTGATACTCCTTATACCTCTGCTTATCCTAGATAGGATATTTCCAATGTCTGTTAATACTATTTGGCACACTGGACTTATGTCTTACCTACCTCACTCTCTAGAAACTGCCCTTCACATCTGCTGTCTCTCTTCACAAAGCCCAGTTGGCGTTTCTACTTCACACAAATGCTCTATGACCCAAACGAAAATGACAAGGGCTTGGTTGGCCGGACGATCGGAGGAGCCCACTCGTTTCTGCTGTTCTCCCAAACCGAATCAAAATGGATGATATAGATACTTACAGGATGCGGGTGGATCAATTCGCTGGTATGGCCAAAAGTGGCAACTTAATCCTCACTCAATTCTTCTAATTTCTTATATCTGTGGTAAAATGTAACCGGTCTCAGACTCATGCTATTCCTAATTTTATCCACCAACTGGGAACACTTGAGTAAATGCTTGCTAACAAAAAGTGCCTATGCACACAATCAAATCTCGACAAAGCAAAATTTACAAGTATCGCCATGTAATGCAAACATTCCGAAGGTAATAATTGGTGATTTTAGCGACAACCAATTGAGGGTACAAGGCGGAGCACTACAGCACCTACTTGCTGAGTACAACCTTACTCAAACTGTTAGGGAACCGATGCACTTCACAGAAACATCCAGCTACTTTATCCGACGTTTTCATACTGAAGGATCACAATACTTCCATACATCGCTAAACCTGGCGTTATTGATTCATTCTCCTCAGAGCATGTACGATATCACTGCCCAATACTTTTGGTTCTGAAAATCCCCAAACATAAACCTAACATCATCAAGCGTGACATCTGGTCCTATGAAAGAGAAGATTACGCTGGCCTTAATAATGAACTTGACAATATAGGCTGGTTTGAAACCTCACTTACCAATACCGCCGAGAAGCTCACAAATATATTACTCACCAATGCGGCTAAATACATTCCATATAAATGACCTCATGCAGACCTCAACAACCTCCATTGATGCACAACAATATTAGAAAACTAATAGCCAACATAAGCGCCTCTATCGCAGCGACAAAACACCACACAACAATCCACAGTTATGGGAGAAATCCCGCCAGAAACGTAACCAGACTTCGCTGAGATTCGGAAGGCAAAAGCTAACTTTTACTCTAAAATGGATACTAAATTGAATTCCCCGAACATGCGCGTCTCTAACTGGTAAAAGATTTAGCCGCCACAAGTCCTGACCAACTGAAACTTAATGGCTTTATACTGACCCCTGATGATGTGCTGAAGGCCTTGAACTCCGTCAGTGTATCTAAAGCCAGCGGCCCTGATAAAGTCAGTCCCCACCTACTAAAGAAATGCGCTTTCAGTTTATCTAAGCCGTAAACCAAGTTATTTAATATTATGTTACAGAGCTAGACTTTTATGAAGCACTGGAAACTAGGTAATGTAACTCCCATCCTAAAACATGGTCACAGCTCCATGTAACAAAACAAATCTGTGTCATCTTCTTGGGCACCAGTCAAGGCTGGAATGCTCCGGGGCTCGGTCCTCGGTCCCCTACTTTTTCTTATCTATATTAACTACATCGTTGATAACATCGCTAGTAGTATACGACTGTTTGTAGATGACACTTCATTAGATTTATTCGTTGACGACCCAACCGCTGCCGCTGAGATGCTAAGTAGCGACACAAAACGAATATTGAGACGTGGGGCCAACATGTGGCTTGTTAATTGCATCCCCCAAAAAACTGAAACACTATTAATTACCCGAAAAGAAAGGGAAAATGCACACCCAACTTTAAAAATGTTCTCGACGGATATCAACGAAGTCTCACAACACAAACACCTTGGATTAACGTTCAACAATATAGGAACATGGTCAGCCCATTTTACCGTAATAAGAGCTGAAGCCTGGAAACGTCTTGATATTCTGAGGCGATGTAAGTATCGACTCGAGCGTAAAACCCTTGAAACAATTTGTTATGCATTTGTTCGCCCAGTGCTTGAGTATGCTGATGCTGTCTGGGATAACTGCACGGCGAACGATGCCAAAGAACTAGAAAAAATCCAAGTGGAAGCCGCGCGCATTGTAACTGGGGGTACCAAAAACTCAGGTATAACGCAGTTTTATTTTGAAACCGGGTGGGAAAAACTCAAGACAAGAAGAATGCGCCATAAACTTATACAATATTTCAAAATGGTCCACGATCTTCTCCCCGCCTATTCATCAAATATGATTCCGCCTCTCAACTTCAGCTCAAAAAGTTATAATCTTCAACATACTAATAATCTAAGAACTCCACTTTGCCGAACGCACCTCCATAATTGACTTATGGAGTATAAATTATAAAGAAATCTAAAAGTTAATAAATTTATTGAGGCACAGACAAAAAGTCCCATCGAATATACCGCTGATGATATGACAATCGCATAAAGAACACTTTCGAATTTCTTAATCAAAATTCACAATAATAAAGTGTCAAATTGAGAACATGTCTAAAGGTCACCTCTAACATCAGATGAGATTCTAGAATATAAAACTGAATCCATTATATCCCATTACACTGAGCTTCTGGAGCTCAAAGCAATGGGGTAGAATGCATTGAACACAGCCGTTAACTGTCAGTCATCTGAAAACGTTACTAGATGCGATACTAGAATACAGAATTGAATCCATTATATCCCACCATACTGAGCTCCGGGAGTTCAATGAAATGGGGTAGAACGTATCGAACTCAAATTTAACTGTCTGTTATCTTATAATATCACATATTTAGTGATTGGCAATAATCTGTAACTATATACACACATATAAATATACATAATTTGGCTATTTTCAGCAAATGAAACCCGTCAAGCCAAAGGCAGCCAAATTATGGAAGAGACGATGAAAAAATATACTCACCTTATCTCTCAAAACATCATACCGTGTTAAAAACTGGAGGGCGAGGTGACTGCATTACTATTTCCCCTTGAACCCAACAGGAGGGTGTCTCACAGAAGCACTGCGTCTGTAAAGACCAAATCAGCCTATCTGAAAATAAATTGAGCATGTTAGTTCATCCGTTCCTAAGAAGTTCAACATTTTAATTACAACAATAGTGAGAATACCACCCAGTTTAATACACAATTCATTTGAGATGATTAACCACTTGCATGAAAAAGGGTCTCAGTCTTCTGGATCCTTCTGAATTTAAATGAAAACCATCTGCTGCAGCAAACATATCGTTACTCTTAAAAAATGGTCTATAATATTTAACAAAAGTAGCGTTCCTTTGAAAGCAAAGATCACGTAACTTTTTGTTTACATTCCAACCTTTATCACCCAACCTGTTATAGACACTTCAAAAGAATTTTTTATTCAGTATGGGGGAATATTTCTAAAAGCAAAGAAGGAGTAACCGGTAAGGCTTGTTTTAGAAGGTGGGGATGTAAACGAGCTATACCTTGAATTAGTAATTTGATTTCATAACTCTGAAAAATTGAATGATCCAAACTTTGAAACAGGTGTAAAATTTTAACACCACTTAAGTAATTATTTATAGATTTGTCGAACTAAAAGATCGACTCAAAAACTGAATATATAACTTGAGTGTCTCCATATCTGCTGGAAGAGGTGTGAAGTCAAAATATGCGCAGAATAAAAGATAGGCCTTCCACTGTGTTTTTAAATTCTTAAAAGTTCCTTCCGCAATGGTGTGCGAAATAGAAAACTGACCATCATTCTCGAGTGTTTTTAGTTCCAAACCTGGAAAAAAGGAAAATGGCTACTACCAGTCGTGTAAAAAGGAGAAAAGAGTATTGGAAACTTTACACTCACAGATGTTTTCGTGTTTAAACTGTTCAAAAAATAAAACAGCACTATTTGAATTTAAATCCCATCTAAAAGCAAGTCAGCTATTCGATTATCCACACCTTGAATGCGAACAGCCAGGATTTCGAATTCAAACAAAAAAGCATAATAACAGATTTCTCTTAAACGTGACTGTGCAAACTAATTTCTCGAAAAACCTTTATTGAGAACTTTAACTGAAGTGAAACTGTCGCACTTAATAATTATTATTTTGCTTGTCAGCACTGTGCACCACAGTTTTAAACTAACAACAATAGTCAGTAATTCAAGTTGGTTTATTGTAATCTCCTGTCCAAAATGAAGTTAGGATAAGTGGTATGAAAAAACTTTGATCCAAATGTTCCACAACAACCCACAGAGCAGGCAACACTGGACGTTGTGGCATCTGGATTAGATCAGGGCTCAGTGGCCACCATGGAAACGCCATTATACTAAGTTAAAATTTAGAACACCACAATAAATCTTTTTTAACATAAGATGGAATGTTAAGAACAATTTTTGAATTCAAACGAAAAGTCCTCAAACAGTTTAAAATTCTAGCAACAAAAATTCTGCCTGGTCCAGCACAGGAAGCTACGCAATTTGCCTAGTAGAGACTGAACGTTTTTTAATATAGCTTTACTTTGTTGTAACCAACCATCCACAGTATGTTGTATTTCAACAAGCCTTTCTGGAATAATTTCCAAGGTCATTGCAATTGTATCAAATAGAACACCTAAAACTACCATTTTGTCTGAAGGAGGACAGGGCTTTTTGACAGACTCTTCAATGCCACAAGATTGCAAAACCATGTCTAGAATAGTATAGGCGTCGAAGGCTTTAGATGATTCTTCAGCCCCAGCGAAATCATCCAGATAATTTAACACTTCAACATTTAATTTTTTACAAATATATGTAATATCATTAGTGGTTCTCTGACAAATATAAGCAGCAGATCTTAACCCCATAGATAAAACTAGATCAAAATAAATCTTTTGTTCCCAACTAAAGGTTACAAGATGCACATCTCCCGGATCTATATGAATTTGTCTGTAAGCTTGTTTTAAATCTTTCTTGAAAATTAAACACTGTCTGCCTTTATTAATAACACAAGCAACTAAGTCATCAACAGAGGGATATTTTAAGGTTATGGATTTTCCAAGATAAGAGTCTTTTGAAATATATTTATTAATATAATTATTAGGAGGAAAACTCAAATTTAATATGATTCTTCTTTCAACATCTTTTCTGGGAACAGTATTTTCCGGACTTACATGCAATTTTGAAGGAAAAGGATTTTTTGAAAAGGGTTCTAATATAGCATTATGATCAAGCTCTGATCAATACAATTTTTAACTTCTTTGAGATAATCTAAGGAACCTTTGTGATTTTTTGGTATGGTATCACATTTTTGAAAAGTATTTTGTGAAATTATACTCTTGTAGCCAATAGGAAATCCAAATTCTAGCAGATGACATATTTCATAATCAGCGATGTGAAGTTAGTTACTTATTTGACATTTTGACATTTTTTATTCCATCAAAACAGGAAAAATGGCACGTGCTGTAGGGTGGCACAAATGAAGACGAGTTGACTGACATGTTGCCCATCCACATAAGGCCTTTCTTTATGGGGCAACCAAGGCCCTAAACGTGGCAACCTCCCAGAAAACCTTCTAGATGTGCAAATCTGATCAAATAAATGGTGCTGGAGGGTGGCACAAATGAAGAGGAGTTGATTGGCATGTTGCCCGTCCACATAAGGCCTTTCTTTATGGGGCAACCAAGGCACTAAAAGTGACAACCTCCCAGAAAACCTTCTAGATGGGCAAATCTGATCAAATAAATGGTGCTGTAGGGTGGCACAAATGAAGACGAGTTGATTGACATGTTTCCGGTCCGCATAAGGCCTTTCTTTATGAGGCAACCAAGGCCCTAAAAGTGACAACCTCCCAGAAAACCTTCTAGATGGGCAAATCTGATCAAATAAATGGTGCTGTAGGGAGGCACAAATGAAGACGAGGTGATTGACATGTTGCCCGTCCACATACGGCCTTTCTTTATGGGGCAACCAAGGCCCTAAAAGTGTCAACCTCCCAGAAAACCTTCTAGATGGGCAAATCTGATCAAATAAATGGTGCTGAAGGGTGGCACAAATGAAGACGAGTTGATTGACATGTTGCCCGTCCACATAAGGCCTTTCTTTATGGGGAAACCAAGGCCCTAAATGTGACAACCTCCCAGAAAACCTTCTAGATGGGCAAATCTGATCAAATAAATGGTGCTGAAGGGTACCACAAATGAAGACGAGTTGATTGACATGTTGCCGGTATGCATAAGGCCTTTCTTTATGGGGCAACCAAGGCCCTAAAAGTGACAATCTCCCAGAAAACCTTCTAGATGGGCAAATCTGATCAAATAAATGGTGCTGTAGGGTAGCACAAATGAAGACGAGTTGATTGACCTGTTGCCCGTCCACATAAGGCCTTTCTTTATGGGGCAACAAAGGCCCTAAATGTGACAACCTCCCAGAAAACCTTCTAGATGGGCAAATCTGATCAAATAAATGGTGCTGTAGGGTGGCACAAATGAAGACGAGTTGATTGACATGTTGTCCGTCCACAAAAGGCCTTTCTTTATGGGGCAACCAAGGCCCTGAAAGTGACAAGCTCCCAGAAAACCTTCTAGATGGGCAAATATGATCAAATAAATGGTGCTGTAGGGTGGCAAAAATGAAGACGAGTTGATTGACATGTTGCCCGTCCACAGAAGGCCTTTCTTTATGAGGTTACCAAAGCGCTAAAAGTGACAACCTCCCAGAAAAACTTCTAGATGGGCAAATCTGATCAAATAAATGGTGCTGTAGGGTGGCACAACTGAAGACGAGTTGATTGACATGTTGCCCGTCCCCACAAGGCCTTTGTTTATGGGGCAACCAGGCTCTAAAAGTGAGAACCTCCCAGAAAACCTTCTAGATGGGCAAATCTGATCAAATAAATGGTGCTGTGGGTGGCACAAAAAAAGACGAGTTGAATGACACGTTGCCCGTCCACATAAGGCCTTTCTTTATGGGGCAACCAAGGCCCTAAAAGTGACAACCTCCCAGAAAACCTTCTAGATGGGCAAATCTGATCAAATAAATGGTGCTGTAGGGTGGCACAAATGAAGTCGAGTTGATTGACATGTTGCCCGTCCACATAAGGCCTTTCTTTATGGGTCAACCAAGGCCCTAAATGTGACAACCTCCCAGAAAACCTTCTAGATGGGCAAATCTGATCCAATAAATGGTGCTGTAGGGTGGCACAAATGAAGACGAGTTGATTGACATGTTGCCGGTCCGCATAAGGCCTTTCTTTATGGGCCAACCAAGGCCCTGAAAGTGACAAGCTCCCAGAAATCTTCTAGATGGGCAAATATGATCAAATAAATGGCGCTGTTGGGTGGCACAAATGAAGACGAGTTGATTGACATGTTGCTCGTCCACATAAGGCCTTTCTTTATGGGGCAACCAAGGCCCTAAAAGTGACAACCTCTCAGAAAACCTTCTAGATGGGCAAATCTGATCAAATAAATGGTGCTGTAGGGTGGCACAAATGAAGACGAGTTGATTGACATGTTGCCCGTCCACATACGGCCTTTCTTTATGGGGCAACCAAGGCCCTAAAAGTCACAACCTCCAAGAAAACCTTCTAGATGGGCAAATCTGATCAAATGAATGGTGCTGGAGGGTGGCACAAATGAAGACGAGTTGATTGACATGTTGCCCGTCCACATAAGGCCTTTCTTTATGGGGCAACCAAGGCCCTAAATGTGACAACCTCCCAGAAAACCTTCTAGATGGGCAGATCTGATCAAATAAATGGTGCTGAAGGGTGGCACAAATGAAGACGAGTTGATTGACATGTTGCCGGTCCGCTTAAGGCCTTTCTTTATGGGGCAACAAAGGCCCTAAAAGTGACAAGCTCCCAGAAAACCTTCTAGATGGGCAAATCTGATCAAATAAATGGTGCCGTAGGGTGGCACAAATGAAGACGATTTGATTGACATGTTGCCCGTCCACATAAGGCCTTTCTTTATGGGGCAACCAAGGCCCTAAATGTGACAAACTTCCAAAATCCTTCTAGATGGGCAAATCTGATCAAATAAATGGTGCTGTAGGGTTGCTCAAATATAGACGAGTTGACTGACATGTTGCCCGTCCGCATAAGGCCTTTCTTTATGTGGCAAGCAAGGCCCTAAATGTGACAACCTCCCAGAAAACCTTCTAGATGGGCAAATCTGATCAAATAAATGGTGCTGTAGGGTGGCACAAATGAAGATGATTTGATTGACATGTTGCCCGTCCACATAAGGCCTTTCTTTATGGGGAACCCAAGGCCCTAAACGTGACAACCTACCAGGAAACCTTCTAGATGGGCAAATCTCATCAAATAAATGGTGCTGTAGGGTGGCACAAATGAAGACGAGTTGATTGACATGTTGCCCGACCACATAAGGCCTTTCTTTATGGGGCAACCAAGGCCCTAAAAGTGACATCCTCCCAGAAAACCTTCTAGATGGGCAAAGCTGATCAAATAAATGGAGCTGTAGGGTGGCACAAATGAAGTCGAGTTGATTGACATGTTGCCCGTCCACATAAGGCCTTTCTTTATGTGGCAACCAAGGCCCTAAATGTGACAACCTCCCAGAAAACCTTCTAGATGGGCAAATCTGATCAAATAAATGGTGCTGTAGGGTGGCACAAATGAAGACGAGTTGATTGGCATGTTGCCTGTCCACATACGGCCTTTCTTTATGGGGCAACCAAGGCCCTAAAAGTGACAACCTCCCAGAAAACCTTGTAGATGGGCAAATCTGATCAAATAAATGGTGCTGTAGGGTGGCACAAATGAAGACGAGTTGATTGACATGTTGCCAGTCCACATAAGGCCTTTCTTTATGGGGCAACCAAGGCCCTAAAGGTGACAACCTCCCAGAAAACCTTCTAGATGGGCAAATCTGATCAAATAAATGGTGCTGTAGGGTGGCACAAATGAAGACGAGTTGATAGACATGTTGCCCGCCGGTATAAGGCCTTTCTTTATGGGGCAACCAAAGCCCTAAAAGTGACAACCTCCCAGGAAACCTTCTAGATGGGCAAATCTGATCAAATAAATGGTGCTGTAGAGTGGCACAAATGAAGACGAGTTGATTGACATGTTGCCCGACCACATAAGGCCTTTCTTTATGGGGCAACCAAGGCCCTAAAAGTGACATCCTCCCAGAAAGCCTTCTAGATGGGCAAATCTGATCAAATAGATTCTGCTCTAGGGTGGCACAAATGAAGACGAGCTGATTGAAATGTTGCCGGTCCACATAAGGCCTTTCTTTATGGGGCAACCAAGGCCCTAAAAGTGTCAACCTCCCAGAAGACCTTCTAGATGGGCAAATCTGCTCAAATAAATGGTGCTGTAGGGTGGCACACATGAAGACGAGTTGATTGACATGTTGCCGGTCCGCATAAGGCCTATCTTTATGGAGCAAACAAGGCCCTAAAAGTGACAAGCTCCCAGAAAACCTTCTAGATGGGCAAATCTGATCATATAAATGGTGCCGTAGGGTGGCACAAATGAAGACGATTTGATTGACATGTTGCCCATCCAAATAAAGCCTTTCTTTATGGGGCAACCAAGGCTCTAAATGTGACAACCTCCCAGAAAACCTTCTAGATGGGCAAATCTGATCAAATAAATGGTGCTGTAGGGTGGCACAAATGAAGTCGAGTTGATTGACATGTTACTGGTCCACATAAGGCCTTTCTTTATGTGGCAACCAAGGCCCTAAACGTGACAACCTCCCAGAAAACCTTCTAGATGGGCAAATTTGATCAAATAAATGGTGCTGTAGGATTCCACAAATGAAGACGAGTTGATTGACATGATGCCCGTCCACATACGGCCTTTCTTCATGGGGCAGCCAAGGCCCTAAAAGTGACAACCTCACAGAAAATCTTCTAGATGGGCAAATCTGATCAAATAAATGGCGGTGTAGGGTGGCACAAATGAAGATGAGTTGATTGACATGTTGCTCGTCTGCATAAGGCCTTTCTTTATGGGGCAACCAAGGCCCTAAAAGTGACAACCTCCCAGAAAACCTTCTAGATGGGCAAATTTGATCAAATAAATGGCGCTGTAGGGTGGCACAAATGAAGACGCGTTCAGTGACATGTTGCCCGTCCACATAAGGCCTTTCTTTATGGGGTCAACCAAGGCCCTAAACGTGCCAACCTCCCAGAAAACCTTCTAGATGGGCAAATCTGATCAAATAAATGGTGCTGTAGGGTGGCACAAATGAAGTCGAGTTGACTGACATGTTGCCCGTCCACATAAGGCCTTTCTTTATGGGGCAACCAAGGCCCTAAATGTGACAACCTCCCAGAAAATCTTCTAGATGGGCAAATCTGATCCAATAAATGGTGCTGTAGGGTGGCACAAATGAAGACGAGTTCATTGACATGTTGCCGGTCCACATAAGGCCTTTCTTTATGGGCCAACCAAGGCCCTGAAAGTGACAAGCTGCCAGAAATCTTCTAGATGGGCAAATATGATCAAATAAATGGTGCTGTAGGGTGGCACTAATGAAGACGAGTTCATTGACATGTTGCCCGTCCACATAAGGCCTTTCTTTATGGGGGAACCAAGGCCCTCAAAGTGACACCCTCACAGAAAACCTTCTAGATGGGCAAATCTGATCAAATAAATGGTGCTGTAGGGTGGCACAAATGAAGACGAGGTGATTGACATGTTGCCCGTCCACATACGGCCTTTCATTATGGGGCAACCAAGGCCCTAAAAGTGACAACCTCCCAGAAAACCTTCTAGATGGGCAAATCTGATCAAATAAATGGTGCTGAAGGGTGGCAAAATGAAGACGAGGTGATTGACATGTTGCCCGTCCACATACGGCCTTTCTTTATGGGGCAACCAAGGCCCTAAAAGTGACAACCTCCCAGAAAACCTTCTAGATGGGCAAATCTGATCAAATAAATGGTGCTGAAGGGTGGCACAAATGAAAACGAGTTGATTGACATGTTGCCCGTCCACATAAGGCCTTTCTTTATGGGGAAACCCAGGCCCTAAATGTGACAACCTCCCAGAAAACCTTCTAGATGGGCAAATCTGATCAAATAAATGGTGCTGAAGGGTGGCACAAATAAAGACGAGTTGATTGACATGTTGCCCGTCCACATAAGGCCTTTCTTTATGGGGAAACCAAGGCCCTAAATGTGACAACCTCCCAGAAAACCTTCTAGATGGGCAAATCTGATCAAATAAATGGTGCTGAAGGGTGGCACAAATGAAGACGAGGTGATTGACATGTTGCCCGTCCACATAAGGCCTTTCTTTATGGGGAAACCAAGGCCCTAAATGTGACAACCTCCCAGAAAACCTTCTAGATGGGCAAATCTGATCAAATAAATGGTGCTGAAGGGTGGCACAAATGAAGACGAGTTGATTGACATGTTGCCCGTCCACATAAGGCCTTTCTTTATGGGGAAACCAAGGCCCTAAATGTGACAACCTCCCAGAAAACCTTCTAGATGGGCAAATCTGATCAAATGAATGGTGCTGAAGGGTGCCACAAATGAAGACGAGTTGATTGACATGTTGCCGGTATGCATAAGGCCTTTCTTTATGGGGCAACCAAGGCCCTAAAAGTGACAATCTCCCAGAAAACCTTCTAGATGGGCAAATCTGATCAAATAAATGGTGCTGTAGGGTAGCACAAATGAAGACGAGTTGATTGACCTGTTGCCCGTCCACATAAGGCCTTTCTTTATGGGGCAACAAAGGCCCTAAATGTGACAACCTCCCAGAAAACCTTCTAGATGGGCAAATCTGATCAAATAAATGGTGCTGTAGGGTGGCACAAATGAAGACGAGTTGATTGGCATGTTGTCCGTCCACATAAGGCCTTTCTTTATGGGGCAACCAAGGCCCTGAAAGTGACAAGCTCCCAGAAAACCTTCTAGATGGGCAAATATGATCAAATAAATGGTGCTGTAGGGTGGCAAAAATGAAGACGAATTGATTGACATGTTGCCCGTCCACAGAAGGCCTTTCTTTATGAGGTTACCAAAGCCCTAAAAGTGACAACCTCCCAGAAAAACTTCTAGATGGGCAAATCTGATCAAATAAATGGTGCTGTAGGGTGGCACAACTGAAGACGAGTTGATTGACATGTCGCCCGTCCCCATAAGGCCTTTGTTTATGGGGGCAACCAGGCTCTAAAAGTGAGAACCTCCCAGAAAACCTTCTAGATGGGCAAATCTGATCAAATAAAAGGTGCTGTGGGTTGCACAAAAGAAGCCGAGTTGAATGACACGTTGCCCGTCCACATAAGGCCTTTCTTTATGGGGCAACCAAGGCCCTAAAAGTGACAACCTCCCAGAAAACCTTCTAGATGGGCAAATCTGATCAAATAAATGGTGCTGTAGGGTGGCACAAATGAAGTCGAGTTGATTGACATGTTGCCCGTCCACATAAGGCCTTTCTTTATGGGGCAACCAAGGCCCTAAATGTGACAACCTCCCAGAAAACCTTCTAGATGGGCAAATCTGATCCAATAGATGGTGCTGTAGGGTGGCACAAATGAAGACGAGTTGATTGACATGTTGCCGGTCCGCATAAGGCCTTTCTTTATGGGCCAACCAAGGCCCTGAAAGTGACAAGCTCCCAGAAATCTTCTAGATGGGCAAATATGATCAAATAAATGGCGCTGTTGGGTGGCACAAATGAAGACGAGTTGATTGACATGTTGCCCGTCCACATAAGGCCTTTCTTTATGGGGCAACCAAGGCCCTAAAAGTGACAACCTCTCAGAAAACCTTCTAGATGGGCAACTCTGATCAAATAAATGGTGCTGTAGGGTGGCACAAATGAAGACGAGTTGATTGACATGTTGCCCGTCCACATACGGCCTTTCTTTATGGGGCAACCAAGGCCCTAAAAGTCACAACCTCCAAGAAAACCTTCTAGATGGGCAAATCTGATCAAATGAATGGTGCTGGAGGGTGGCACAAATGAAGATGAGTTGATTGACATGTTGCCCGTCCACATAAGGCCTTTCTTTATGGGGCAACCAAGGCCCTAAATGTGACAACCTCCCAGAAAACCTTCTAGATGGGCAGATCTGATCAAATAAATGGTGCTCCAGGGTGGCACAAATGAAGACGAGTTGATTGACATGTTGCCGGTCCGCTTAAGGCCTTTCTTTATGGGGCAACAAAGGCCCTAAAAGTGACAAGCTCCCAGAAAACCTTCTAGATGGGCAAATCTGATCAAATAAATGGTGCCGTAGGGTGGCACAAATGAAGACGATTTGATTGACATGTTGCCCGTCCACATAAGGCCTTTCTTTATGGGGCAACCAAGGCCCTAAATTTGACAAACTTCCAAAATCCTTCTAGATGGGCAAATCTGATCAAATAAATGGTGCTGTAGGGTTGCACAAATATAGACGAGTTGACTGACATGTTGCCCGTCCGCATAAGGCCTTCCTTTATGTGGCAACCAAGGCCCTAAATGTGACAACCTCCCAGAAAACCTTCTAGATGGGCAAATCTGATCAAATAAATGGTGCTGTAGGGTGGCACAAATGAAGATGATTTGATTGACATGTTGCCCGTCCACATAAGGCCTTTCTTTATGGGGCACCCAAGGCCCTAAACGTGACAACCTCCCAGGAAACCTTCTAGATGGGCAAATCTGATCACATAAATGGTGCTGTAGGGTGGCACAAATGAAGACGAGTCGATTGACATGTTGCCCGACCACATAAGGCCTTTCTTTATGGGGCAACCAAGGCCCTAAAAGTGACATCCTCCCAGAAAACCTTCTAGATGGGCAAAGCTGATCAAATAAATGGAGCTGTAGGGTGGCACAAATGAAGTCGAGTTGATTGACATGTTGCCCGTCCACATAAGGCCTTTCTTTATGTGGCAACCAAGGCCCTAAATGTGACAACCTCCCAGAAAACCTTCTAGATGGGTAAATCTGATCAAATAAATGGTGCTGTAGGGTGGCACAAATGAAGACGAGTTGATTGGCATGTTGCCTGTCCACATACGGCCTTTCTTTATGGGGCAACCAAGGCCCTAAAAGTGACAAGCTCCCAGAAAACCTTCTAGATGGGCAAATCTGATCATATAAATGGTGCTGTAGGGTGGCACAAATGAAGACGATTTGATTGACATGTTGCCCATCCTAATAAAGCCTTTCTTTATGGGGCAACCAAGGCTCTAAATGTGACAACCTCCCAGAAAACCTTCTAGATGGGCAAATCTGATCAAATAAATGGTGCTGTAGGGTGACACAAATGACGACGAGTTGATTGACATGTTGCCCGCCGGTATAAGGCCTTTCTTTATGGGGCAACCAAAGCCCTAAAAGTGACAACCTCCCAGGAAACCTTCTAGATGGGCAAATCTGATCAAATAAATGGTGCTGTAGGGTGGCACAAATGAAGATGTTTTCATTGACATATTGCCTGGCCACATAAGGCCTTTCGTTATGGGGCAACCAAGGCCCTAAACGTGACAACCTCCCAGAAAACCTTCTAGATGGGCAAATTTGATCATATAAATGGTGCTGTAGGATTCCACAAATGAAGTCGAGTTGATTGACATGTTGCCCGTCCAAATACGGCCTTTCTTTATGGGGCAGCCAAGGCCCTAAAAGTGACAACCTCCCAGAAAATCTTCTACATGGGCAAATCTGATCAAATAAATGGCGGTGTAGGGTGGCACAAATGAAAATGAGTTCATTGACATGTTGCCCGTCTGCATAAGGCCTTTCTTTATGGGGCAACCAAGGCCCTAAAAGTGACAACCTCCCAGAAAACCTTCTAGATGGGCAAATTTGATCAAATAAATGGCGCTGTAGGGTGGCACAAATGAAGACGCGTTCAGTGACATGTTGCCCGTCCACATAAGGCCTTTCTTTATGGGGTCAACCAAGGCCCTAAACGTGCCAACCTCACAGAAAACCTTCTAGATGGGCAAATCTGATCAAATAAATGGTGCTGTAGGGTGGCACAAATGAAGTCGAGTTGATTGACATGTTGCCCGTCCACATAAGGCCTTTCTTTATGGGGCAACCAAGGCCCTAAATGTGACAACCTCCCAGAAAATCTTCTAGATGGGCAAATCTGATCCAATAAATGGTGCTGTAGGGTGGCACAAATGAAGACGAGTTCATTGACATGTTGCCGGTCCACATACGGCCTTTCTTTATGGGGCAACCAAGGCCCTAAAAGTGACAACCTCCCAGAAAACCTTCTAGATGGGCAAATCTGATCAAATAAATGGTGCTGAAGGGTGGCACAAATGAAAACGAGTTGATTGACATGTTGCCCGTCCACATAAGGCCTTTCTTTATGGGGAAACCCAGGCCCTAAATGTAACAACCTCCCAGAAAACCTTCTAGATGGGCAAATCTGATCAAATAAATGGTGCTGAAGGGTGGCACAAATAAAGACGAGGTGATTGACATGTTGCCCGTCCACATAAGGCCTTTCTTTATGGGGGAACCAAGGCCCTCAAAGTGACACCCTCACAGAAAACCTTCTAGATGGGCAAATCTGATCAAATAAATGGTGCTGTAGGGTGGCACAAATGAAGACGAGGTGATTGACATGTTGCCCGTCCACATACGGCCTTTCATTATGGGGCAACCAAGGCCCTAAAAGTGACAACCTCCCAGAAAACCTTCTAGATGGGCAAATCTGATCAAATAAATGGTGCTGAAGGGTGGCAAAATGAAGACGAGGTGATTGACATGTTGCCCGTCCACATACGGCCTTTCTTTATGGGGCAACCAAGGCCCTAAAAGTGACAACCTCCCAGAAAACCTTCTAGATGGGCAAATCTGATCAAATAAATGGTGCTGAAGGGTGGCACAAATGAAAACGAGTTGATTGACATGTTGCCCGTCCACATAAGGCCTTTCTTTATGGGGAAACCAAGGCCCTAAATGTGACAACCTCCCAGAAAACCTTCTAGATGGGCAAATCTGATCAAATGAATGGTGCTGAAGGGTGCCACAAATGAAGACGAGTTGATTGACATGTTGCCGGTATGCATAAGGCCTTTCTTTATGGGGCAACCAAGGCCCTAAAAGTGACAATCTCCCAGAAAACCTTCTAGATGGGCAAATCTGATCAAATAAATGGTGCTGTAGGGTAGCACAAATGAAGACGAGTTGATTGACCTGTTGCCCGTCCACATAAGGCCTTTCTTTATGGGGCAACAAAGGCCCTAAATGTGACAACCTCCCAGAAAACCTTCTAGATGGGCAAATCTGATCAAATAAATGGTGCTGTAGGGTGGCACAAATGAAGACGAGTTGATTGGCATGTTGTCCGTCCACATAAGGCCTTTCTTTATGGGGCAACCAAGGCCCTGAAAGTGGCAAGCTCCCAGAAAACCTTCTAGATGGGCAAATATGATCAAATAAATGGTGCTGTAGGGTGGCAAAAATGAAGACGAATTGATTGACATGTTGCCCGTCCACAGATGGCCTTTCTTTATGAGGTTACCAAAGCCCTAAAAGTGACAACCTCCCAGAAAAACTTCTAGATGGGCAAATCTGATCAAATAAATGGTGCTGTAGGGTGGCACAACTGAAGACGAGTTGATTGACATGTCGCCCGTCCCCATAAGGCCTTTGTTTATGGGGGCAACCAGGCTCTAAAAGTGAGAACCTCCCAGAAAACCTTCTAGATGGGCAAATCTGATCAAATAAAAGGTGCTGTGGGTTGCACAAAAGAAGCCGAGTTGAATGACACGTTGCCCGTCCACATAAGGCCTTTCTTTATGGGGCATCCAAGGCCCTAAAAGTGACAACCTCCCAGAAAACCTTCTAGATGGGCAAATCTGATCAAATAAATGGTGCTGTAGGGTGGCACAAATGAAGTCGAGTTGATTGACATGTTGCCCGTCCACATAAGGCCTTTCTTTATGGGGCAACCAAGGCCCTAAATGTGACAACCTCCCAGAAAACCTTCTAGATGGGCAAATCTGATCCAATAGATGGTGCTGTAGGGTGGCACAAATGAAGACGAGTTGATTGACATGTTGCCGGTCCGCATAAGGCCTTTCTTTATGGGCCAACCAAGGCCCTGAAAGTGACAAGCTCCCAGAAATCTTCTAGATGGGCAAATATGATCAAATAAATGGCGCTGTTGGGTGGCACAAATGAAGACGAGTTGATTGACATGTTGCCCGTCCACATAAGGCCTTTCTTTATGGGGCAACCAAGGCCCTAAAAGTGACAACCTCTCAGAAAACCTTCTAGATGGGCAAATCTGATCAAATAAATGGTGCTGTAGGGTGGCACAAATGAAGACGAGTTGATTGACATGTTGCCCGTCCACATACGGCCTTTCTTTATGGGGCAACCAAGGCCCTAAAAGTCACAACCTCCAAGAAAACCTTCTAGATGGGCAAATCTGATCAAATGAATGGTGCTGGAGGGTGGCACAAATGAAGATGAGTTGATTGACATGTTGCCCGTCCACATAAGGCCTTTCTTTATGGGGCAACCAAGGCCCTAAATGTGACAACCTCCCAGAAAACCTTCTAGATGGGCAGATCTGATCAAATAAATGGTGCTCCAGGGTGGCACAAATGAAGACGAGTTGATTGACATGTTGCCGGTCCGCTTAAGGCCTTTCTTTATGGGGCAACAAAGGCCCTAAAAGTGACAAGCTCCCAGAAAACCTTCTAGATGGGCAAATCTGATCAAATAAATGGTGCCGTAGGGTGGCACAAATGAAGACGATTTGATTGACATGTTGCCCGTCCACATAAGGCCTTTCTTTATGGGGCAACCAAGGCCCTAAATTTGACAAACTTCCAAAATCCTTCTAGATGGGCAAATCTGATCAAATAAATGGTGCTGTAGGGTTGCACAAATATAGACGAGTTGACTGACATGTTGCCCGTCCGCATAAGGCCTTTCTTTATGTGGCAACCAAGGCCCTAAATGTGACAACCTCCCAGAAAACCTTCTAGATGGGCAAATCTGATCAAATAAATGGTGCTGTAGGGTGGCACAAATGAAGATGATTTGATTGACATGTTGCCCGTCCACATAAGGCCTTTCTTTATGGGGCACCCAAGGCCCTAAACGTGACAACCTCCCAGGAAACCTTCTAGATGGGCAAATCTGATCACATAAATGGTGCTGTAGGGTGGCACAAATGAAGACGAGTCGATTGACATGTTGCCCGACCACATAAGGCCTTTCTTTATGGGGCAACCAAGGCCCTAAAAGTGACATCCTCCCAGAAAACCTTCTAGATGGGCAAAGCTGATCAAATAAATGGAGCTGTAGGGTGGCACAAATGAAGTCGAGTTGATTGACATGTTGCCCGTCCACATAAGGCCTTTCTTTATGTGGCAACCAAGGCCCTAAATGTGACAACCTCCCAGAAAACCTTCTAGATGGGTAAATCTGATCAAATAAATGGTGCTGTAGGGTGGCACAAATGAAGACGAGTTGATTGGCATGTTGCCTGTCCACATACGGCCTTTCTTTATGGGGCAACCAAGGCCCTAAAAGTGACAAGCTCCCAGAAAACCTTCTAGATGGGCAAATCTGATCATATAAATGGTGCTGTAGGGTGGCACAAATGAAGACGATTTGATTGACATGTTGCCCATCCTAATAAAGCCTTTCTTTATGGGGCAACCAAGGCTCTAAATGTGACAACCTCCCAGAAAACCTTCTAGATGGGCAAATCTGATCAAATAAATGGTGCTGTAGGGTGACACAAATGACGACGAGTTGATTGACATGTTGCCCGCCGGTATAAGGCCTTTCTTTATGGGGCAACCAAAGCCCTAAAAGTGACAACCTCCCAGGAAACCTTCTAGATGGGCAAATCTGATCAAATAAATGGTGCTGTAGGGTGGCACAAATGAAGATGTTTTCATTGACATATTGCCTGGCCACATAAGGCCTTTCGTTATGGGGCAACCAAGGCCCTAAACGTGACAACCTCCCAGAAAACCTTCTAGATGGGCAAATTTGTTCATATAAATGGTGCTGTAGGATTCCACAAATGAAGTCGAGTTGATTGACATGTTGCCCGTCCAAATACGGCCTTTCTTTATGGGGCAGCCAAGGCCCTAAAAGTGACAACCTCCCAGAAAATCTTCTACATGGGCAAATCTGATCAAATAAATGGCGGTGTAGGGTGGCACAAATGAAAATGAGTTCATTGACATGTTGCCCGTCTGCATAAGGCCTTTCTTTATGGGGCAACCAAGGCCCTAAAAGTGACAACCTCCCAGAAAACCTTCTAGATGGGCAAATTTGATCAAATAAATGGCGCTGTAGGGTGGCACAAATGAAGACGCGTTCAGTGACATGTTGCCCGTCCACATAAGGCCTTTCTTTATGGGGTCAACCAAGGCCCTAAACGTGCCAACCTCACAGAAAACCTTCTAGATGGGAAATCTGATCAAATAAATGGTGCTGTAGGGTGGCACAAATGAAGTCGAGTTGATTGACATGTTGCCCGTCCACATAAGGCCTTTCTTTATGGGGCAACCAAGGCCCTAAATGTGACAACCTCCCAGAAAATCTTCTAGATGGGCAAATCTGATCCAATAAATGGTGCTGTAGGGTGGCACAAATGAAGACGAGTTCATTGACATGTTGCCGGTCCACATAAGGCCTTTCTTGAAGGGCCAACCAAGGCCCTGAAAGTGACAAGCTACCAGAAATCTTCTAGATGGGCAAATATGATCAAATAAATGGTGCTGTAGTGTGGCACTAATGAAGACGAGTTGATTGACATGTTTCCCGTCCACATAAGGCCTTTCTTTATGGGGGAACCAAGGCCCTAAAAGTGACACCCTCACAGAAAACCTACTAGATGGGCAAATCTGATCAAATAAATGGTGCTGTAGGGTGGCACAAATGAAGACGAGTTGATTGACATGTTGCCCGTCCACATACGGCCTTTCTTTATGGGGCAACCAAGGCCCTAAAAGTGACAACCTCCCTGAAAACCTTCTAGATGGGCAAATCTGATCAAATAAATGGTGCTGTAGGGTGGTACAAATGAAGACGAGTTGATTGACATGTTGCCCGTACACATAAGGCCTTTCTTTATGGGGCAACCAAGACCCTAAAAGTGACAACCTCCCAGAATACCTTCTAGATGGGCAAATCTGATCAAATAGATGGTGCTGTAGGGTGACACAAGTGAAGACGAGTTGATTGACATGTTGCGCATCTGCATAAGGCCTTTCTTTATGGGGCAACCAAGGCCCTAAATGTGACAACCTTCCAGAAAACCTTCTAGATGGGCAAATCTGATCAAATAAATGGTGATGTAGGGTGGCACAAATGAAGACGAGTTGATTGACATGTTGCCAGTCCACATAAGGCCTTTCTTTATGGGGTAACCAAGGCCCTAAAGGTGACAAGCTCCCAGAAAACCTTCTAGGTGGGCAAATCTGATCAAATAAATGTTGCTGTAGGGTGGCACAAATGAAGACGAGTTGATAGACATGTTGCTCGCCCGTTTAAGGCCTTTCTTTATGGGGCAACCAAGGCCCTAAAAGGGACAACCTCCCAGGAAACCTTCTAGAAGGGCAAATCTGATCAAATAAATGGTGTTGTAGGGTGGCACAAATGAAGATGAGTTGATTGACATGTTGCCCGTCCACATAAGGCCTTTCTTTATGGGGCAACCAAGGCCCTAAAAGTGACATCCTCCCAGAAAACCTTCTAGATGGGCAAATCTGATCAAATAAATTGTGCTCTAGGGTGGCACAAATGAAGACGAGCTGATTGAAATGTTGCCGGTCCACATAAGGCCTTTCTTTATGGGGCAACCAAGGCCCTAAAAGTGTCAACCTCCCAGAAGACCTTCTAGATGGGAAAATCTGCTCAAATAAATGGTGCTGTAGGGTGGCACACATGAAGACGAGTTGATTGACATGTTGCCGGTCCGCGTAAGGCCTATCTTTATGGAGCAAACAAAACCCTAAAAGTGACAAGCTCCCAGAAAACCTTCTAGATGGGCAAATCTGATCATATAAATGGTGCCGTAGGGTGGCACAAATGAAGACGATTTGATTGACATGTTGCCCATCCAAATAAAGCCTTTCTTTATGGGGCAACCAAGGCTCTAAATGTGACAACCTCCCAGAAAACCTTCTAGATGGGCAAATCTGATCAAATAAATGGTGCTGTAGGGTGACACAAATGACGACGAGTTGATTGACATGTTGCCTGTCCGCATAAGGATTTTCTTTATGGGGCAACCAAGGCCCTAAATGTGACAACCTCCCAGAAAACCTTCTAGATGGGCAAATCTGATCAAATAAATGGTGCTGTAGGGTGGCACAAATGAAGAAGTTTTCATTGACATGTTGCCTGGCCACATAAGGCCTTTCGTTATGGGGCAACCAAGGCCCTAAACCTGACAGCCTCCCAGAAAACCTTCTAGATGGGCAAATTTGATCAAATAAATGGTGCTGTAGGATTCCACAAATGAAGACGAGTTGATTGACATGTTGCCCGTCCACATACGGCCTTTCTTTATGGGGCAGCCAAGGCCCTAAAAGTGGCAACCTCCCAGAAAATCTTCTAGATGGGCAAATCTTATCAAATAAATGGCGGTGTAGGGTGGCACAAATGAAGATGAGTTGATTGACATGTTGCCCGTCTGCATAAGGCCTTTCTTTATGGAGCAACCAAGGCCCTAAAAAGGCCCTAAAAGTGACAACCTCCCAGAAAACCTTCTCGATGGGCAAATTTGATCAAATAAATGGCGCTGTAGAGTGGCACAAATGAAGACGCGTTCAGTGACATGTTGCCCGTCCACATAAGGCCTTTCTTTATGGGGTCAACCAAGGCCCTAAACGTGCCAACCTCCCAGAAAACCTTCTAGATGGGCAAATCTGATCAAATAAATGGTGCTGTAGGGTGGCACAAATGAAGTCGAGTTGATTGACATGTTGCCCGTCCACATAAGGCCTTTCTTTATGGGGCAACCAAGGCTCTAAATGTGACAACCTCCCAGAAAATCTTCTAGATGGGCAAATCTGATCCAATAAATGGTGCTGTAGGGTGGCACAAATGAAGACGAGTTCATTGACATGTTGCCGGTCCACATAAGGCCTTTCTTTATGGGCCAACCAAGGCCCTGAAAGTGACAAGCTACCAGAAATCTTCTAGATGGGCAAATATGATCAAATAAATGGTGCTGTAGGGTGGCACTAATGAAGACGAGTTGATTGACATGTTGCCCGTCCACATAAGGCCTTTCTTTATGGGGGAACCAAGGCCCTCAAAGTGACACCCTCACAGAAAACCTTCTAGATGGGCAAATCTGATCAAATAAATGGTGCTGTAGGGTGGCACAAATGAAGACGAGTTGATTGACATGTTGCCCGTCCACATACGGCCTTTCTTTATGGGGCAACCAAGGCCCTAAAAGTGACAACCTCCCTGAAAACCTTCTAGATGGGCAAATCTGATCAAATAAATGGTGCTGTAGGGTGGTACAAATGAAGACGAGTTGATTGACATGTTGCCCGTCCACATAAGGCCTTTCTTTATGGGGCAACCAAGGCCCTAAAAGAGACAACCTCCCAGAAAACCTTCTAGATGGGCAAATCTGATCAAATAGATGGTGCTGTAGGGTAACACAAATGAAGACGAGTTGATAGACATGTTGCTCGCCCGTATAAGGCCTTTCTTTATGGGGCAACCAAGGCCCTAAAAGGGACAACCTCCCAGGAAACCTTCTAGAAGGGCAAATCTGATCAAATAAATGGTGTTGTAGGGTGGCAAAAATGAAGATGAGTTGATTGACATGTTGCCCGTCCACATAAGGCCTTTCTTTATGGGGCAACCAAGGCCCTAAAAGTGACATCCTCCCAGAAAACCTTCTAGATGGGCAAATCTGATCAAATAAATTGTGCTCTAGGGTGGCACAAATGAAGACGAGCTGATTGAAAAGTTGCCGGTCCACATAAGGCCTTTCTTTATGGGGCAACCAAGGCCCTAAAAGTGTCAACCTCCCAGAAGACCTTCTAGATGGGCAAATCTGCTCAAATAAATGGTGCTGTAGGGTGGCACACATGAAGACGAGTTGATTGACATGTTGCCAGTCCGGGTAAGGCCTATCTTTATGGAGGAAACAAAGCCCTAAAAGTGACAAGCTCCCAGAAAACCTTCTAGATGGGCAAATCTGATCATATAAATGGTGCCGTAGGGTGGCACAAATGAAGACGATTTGATTGACATGTTGCCCATCCAAATAAAGCCTTTCTTCATGGGGCAACCAAGGCTCTAAATGTGACAACCTCCCAGAAAACCTTCTAGATGGGCAAATCTGCTCAAATAAATGGTGCTGTAGGGTGACACAAATGACGACGAGTTGATTGACATGTTGCCCGTCCGCATAAGGATTTTCTTTATGGGGCAACCAAGGCCCTAAATGTGACAACCTCCCAGAAAACCTTCTAGATGGGCAAATCTGATCAAATAAATGGTGCTGTAGGGTGGCACAAATGAAGATGTTTTCATTGACATGCCTGGCCACATAAGGCCTTTCGTTATGGGGCAACCAAGGCCCTAAACGTGACAACCTCCCAGAAAACCTTCTAGATGGGCAAATTTGATCAAATAAATGGTGCTGTAGGATTCCACAAATGAAGACGAGTTGATTGACATGTTGCCCGTCCACATACGGCCTTTCTTTATGGGGCAGCCAAGGCCCTAAAAGTGACAACCTCCCAGAAAATCTTCTAGATGCGCAAATCTGATCAAATAAATGGCGGTGTAGGGTGGCACAAATGAAGATGAGTTGATTGACATGTTGCCCGTCTGCATAAGGCCTTTCTTTATGGGGCAACCAAGGCCCTAAAAGTGACAACCTCCCAGAAAACCTTCTCGATGGGCAAATTTGATCAAATAAATGGCGCTGTAGGGTGGCACAAATGAAGACGCGTTCAGTGACATGTTGCCCGTCCACATAAGGCCTTTCTTTATGGGGTCAACCAAGGTCCTAAACGTTCCAACCTCCCAGAAAACCGTCTAGATGGGCAAATCTGAACAAATAAATGGTGCTGTAGGGTGGCACAAATGAAGTCGAGTTGATTGACATGTTGCCCGTCCACATAAGGCCTTTCTTTATGGGGCAACCAAGGCCCTAAATGTGACAACCTCCCAGAAAATCTTCTAGATGGGCAAATCTGATCCAATAAATGGTGCTGTAGGTTGGCACAAATGAAGACGAGTTCATTGACATGTTGCCGGTCCACATAAGGCCTTTCTTTATGAAAGTGACAAGCTACCAGAAATCTTCTAGATGGGCAAATATGATCAAATAAATGGTGCTGTAGGGTGGCACTAATGAAGACGAGTTGATTGACATGTTGCCCGTCCACATAAGGCCTTTCTTTATGGGGGAACCAAGGCCCTCAAAGTGACACCCTCACAGAAAACCTTCTAGATGGGCAAATCTGATCAAATAAATGGTGCTGTAGGGTGCCACAAATGAAGACGAGTTGATTGACATGTTGCCCGTCCACATACGGCCTTTCTTTATGGGGCAACCAAGGCCCTAAAAGTGACAACCTCCCTGAAAACCTTCTAGATGGGCAAATCTGATCAAATAAATGGTCCTGTAGGGTGGTACAAATGAAGACGAGTTGATTGACATGTTGCCCGTCCACATAAGGCCTTTCTTTATGGGGCAACCAAGGCCCTAAATGTGACAACCTCCCAGAAAACCTTCTAGATGGGCAAATCTGATCAAATAGATGGTGCTGTAGGGTGACACAAATGAAGACGAGTTGATTGACATGTTGCGCGTCCGCATAAGGCCTTTCTTTATGGGGCAACCAAGGCCCTAAATGAGACAACCTCCCAGAAAACCTTCTAGATGGGCAAATCTGATCAAATAAATGGTGATGTAGGGTGGCACAAATGAAGACGAGTTGATTGACAAGTTGCCTGTCCACATAAGGCCTTTCTTTATGGGGTAACCAAGGCCCTAATGGTGACAAGCTCCCAGAAAACCTTCTTGGTGGGCAAATCTGATCAAATAAATGTTGCTGTAGGGTGGCACAAATGAAGACGAGTTGATAGACATGTTGCTCGCCCGTATAAGGCCTTTCTTTATGGGGCAACCAAGGCCCTAAAAGGGACAACCTCCCAGGAAACCTTCTAGAAGGGCAAATCTGATCAAATAAATGGTGTTGTAGGGTGGCACAAATGAAGATGAGTTGATTGACATGTTGCCCGTCCACATAAGGCCTTTCTTTATGGGGCAACCAAGGCCCTAAAAGTGACATCCTCCCAGAAAACCTTCTAGATGGGCAAATCTGATCAAATAAATTGTGCTCTAGGGATGCAAAAATGAGGACGAGCTGATTGATATGTTGCCGGTCCACATAAGGCCTTTCTTTATGGGGCAACCAAGGCCCTAAAAGTGTCAACCTCCCAGAAAACCTTCTAGATGGGCAAATCTGATCAAATAAATGGTGCTGTAGGGTGGCACACATGAAGACGAGTTGATTGACATGTTGCCAGTCCGCATAAGGCCTTTATTTATGTGGCAACCAAGGCCCTAAAAGAGACAAGCTCCCAGAAAACCTTCTAGATGGGCAAATCTGATCATATAAATAGTGCCGTTGGGTGGCACAAATGAAGGCGATTTGATTGACATGTTGCCCGTCCTCATAAGGCCTTTCTTTATGGGGCAACCAAGGCCCTAAATGTGACAACCTCCCAGAAAACCTTCTAGATGGGCAAATCTGATCAAATAAATGGTGCTGTAGGGTGACACAAATGAAGACGAGTTGATTGACATGTTGCCCGTCCGCATAAGGCCTTTCTTTTTTGGCAACCAAGGCCCTAAATGTGACAACCTCCCAGAAAACCTTCTAGATGGGCAAATCTGATCGAATAAATGGTGCTGTAGGGTGACACAAATGAAGACGAGTTGATTGACATGTTGCCCGTCCGCATAAGGCTTTTCTTTATGGGGCAACCAAGGCCCTAAATGTGACAACCTCCCAGAAAACCTTCTAGATGGGCAAATCTGATCAAATAAAGGGTGCTGTAGGGTGGCACACATGAAGACGAGTTGATTGACATGTTGCCAGTCCGCATAAGGCCTTTATTTATGTGGCAACCAAGGCCCTAAAAGAGAAAAGCTCCCAGAAAACCTTTTAGATGGGCAAATCTGATCATATAAATAGTGCCGTAGGGTGGCACAAATGAAGGCGATTTGATTGACATGTTGCCCGTCCACATAAGGCCTTTCTTTATGGGGCAACCAAGGCTCTAAATGTGACAACCTCCCAGAAAACCTTCTAGATGGGCAAATCTGATCAAATAAATGGGGCTGTAGGGTGACACAAATGAAGACGAGTTGATTGACATGTTGCCCGTCCGCATAAGGCCTTTCTTTTTTGGCAACCAAGGCCCTAAATGTGACAACCTCCCACAAAACCTTCTAGATGGGCAAATCTGATCGAATAAATGGTGCTGTAGGGTGACACAAATGAAGACGAGTTGATTGACATGTTGCCCGTCCGCATAAGGCTTTTCTTTATGGGGCAACAAGGCCCTAAATGTGACAACCTCCCAGAAAACCTTCTAGATGGGCAAATCTGATCAAACAAATGGTGCTGTAAGGTGGCACCAATAAAGATGTATTGATTGACATGTTGCCTGGCCACATAAGGCCTTTCTTTATTGGGCAACCAAGGCCCTAAAAATGACAACCTCCCGGAAAACCTTCTAGATGGGCAAATCTGAACAAATAAATGGTGCTGTAGGGTGACACAAATGAAGACGAGTTGATTGACATGTTGCCCGTCCGCATAAGGCCTTTCTTTATGGGGCAACCAAGACCCTAAATGTGACAACCTCCCAGAAAACCTTCTAGATGGGCAAATCTGATCAAATAAATGGTGATGTAGGGTGGAACAAATGAAGACGAGTTGATTGACATGTTGCCAGTCTACATAAGGCCTTTCTTTATGGGGCAACCAAGGCCCTAAAGGTGACAACCTCCCAGAAAACCTTCTAGATGGGCAAATCTGATCAAATAAATGTTGCTGTAGGGTGGCACAAATGAAGACGAGTTGATAGACATGTTGCTCGCCCGTATAAGGCCTTTCTTTATGGGGCAACCAAGGCCCTAAAAGGGACAACCTCCCAGGTAACCTTCTAGAAGGGCAAATCTGATCAAATAAATGGTGCTGTAGGGTGGCACAAATGAAGATGAGTTGATTGACATGTTGCCCGTCCACATAAGGCCTTTCTTTATGGGGCAACCAAGGCCCTAAAAGTGACATCCTCCCAGAAAACCTTCTAGATGGGCAAATCTGATCAAATAAATTGTGCTCTAGGGTGGCACAAATGAAGACGAGCTGATTGATATGTTGCCGGTCCACATAAGGCCTTTCTTTATGGGGCAACCAAGGCCCTAAAAGTGTCAACCTCCCAGAAAACCTTCTAGATGGGCAAATCTGATCAAATAAATGGTGCTGTAGGGTTGCACACATGAAGACGAGTTCATTGGTATGTTGCCGGTCTGCATAAGGCCTTTCTTTATGGGGCAACCAAGGCCCTAAAAGAGACAAGCTCCCAGAAAACCTTCTAGATGGGCAAATCTGATCATATAAATGGAGCCGTAGGGTGGCACAAATGAAGACGATTTGATTGACATGTTGCCCGTCCACATAAGGCCTTTCTTTATGGGGCAACCAAGGCCCTAAATGTGACAACCTCCCAGAAAACCTTCTAGATGGGAAAATCTGATCAAATAAATGGTGCTGTAGGGTGACACAAATGAAGACGAGTTGATTGAAATGTTGCCCGTGCGCATAAGGCCTTTCTTTTTTGGCAACCAAGGCCCTAAATGTGACAACCTCCCAGAAAACCTTCTAGATGGGCAAATCTGATCAAATAAATGGTGCTGTAGGGTGGCACAAATGAAGATGAGTTGATTGACATGTTGCCCGTCTGCATAAGGCCTTTCTTTATGGGGCAACCAAGGCCCTAAAAGTGACAACCTCCCAGAAAACCTTCTCGATGGGCAAATTTGATCAAACAAATGGTGCTGTAAGGTGGCAGAAATGAAGATGTTTTGATTGATATGTTGCCTGGCCACATCAGGCCTTTCTTTATGGGGCAACCAAGGCCCTAAACGTGACAACCTCCCAGAAAACCTTCTAGATGGACAAATTTGATCCAATAAATGGTGCTGTATGGTGGCACAAATAAAGACGAGTTGATTGACATGTTGCCCGTCCACATACGGCCTTTCTTTATGGGGCAACCAAGGCCCTGAAAGTGACAACCTCCCAGAAAATCTTCTAGATGGGCAAATCTGATCAAATAAATGGCGCTGTAGGGTGGCACAAATGAAGATGAGTAGATTGACATGTTGCCCGTCTGCATAAGCCCTTTCTTTATGGGGCAACCAATGCCCTAAAAGTGACAACCTCCCAGAAAACCTTGTAGATGGGCAAATTTGATCAAATAAATGGCGCTATAGGGTGGCACAAATGAAGACGAGTTCAGTGACATGTTGCCCGTCCACATAAGGCCTTTCTTTATGGGGTCAACCAAGGCCCTAAAAGTGCCAACCTCCCAGAAAACCTTCTAGATGGGCAAATCTGATCGAATAAATGGTGCTGTAGGGTGGCACAAATGAAGTCGAGTTGATTGACATGTTGCCCGTCCACATAAGGCCTTTCTTTATGGGGCAACCAAGGCCCTAAATGTGAAAACCTCCCAGAAAATCTTCTAGATGGGCAAATCTGATCCAATAAATGGTGCTGTAGCGTGGCACAAATGAAGACGAGTTCACTGACATGTTGCCGGTCTGCACAAGGCCTTTCCTTATGGGCCAACCAAGGCCCTGAAAGTGACGAGCTCCCAGAAATCTTCTAGATGGGCAAATATGATCAAATAAATGGTGCTGTAGGGTGGCACAAATGAAGACGAGTTGATTGACATGTTGCCCGTCAACATAAGGCCTTTCTTTATGGGGGAACCAAGGCCCTAAATGTGACAACCTCACAGAAAACCTTCTAGATGGGCAAATCTGATCAAATAAATGGTGCTGTAGGGTGGCACAAATGAAGACGAGTTGATTGACATGTTGTCCGTCCGCATACGGCCTTTCTTTATGGGGCAACCAAGGCCCTAAAACTTACAACCTCCCAGAAAACCTTCTAGATGGGCAAATCTGATCAAATAAATGGTGCTGTAGGGTGGTACAAATGAAGACGAGTTGATTGACATGTTGCCCGTCCACATAAGGCCTTTCTTTATGGGGCAACCAAGGCCCTAAAAGTGACAACCTCCCAGAAAACCTTCTAGATGGGCAAATCTGATCAAATAAATGGTGCTGTAGGGTGACGCAAATGAAGATGAGTTGATTGACATGTTGCCCGTCCACATAAGGCCTTTCTTTATATGGCAACCAAGGCCCTGAAAGTGACATCCTCCCAGAAAACCTTCTAGATGGGCAAATCTGATCAAATAAATTGTGCTCTAGGGTGGCACAAATGAAGACGAGCTGATTGATATGTTGCCGGTCCACATAAGGCCTTTCTTTATGGGGCAACCAAGGCCCTAAAAGAGACAAGCTCCCAGAAAACCTTCTAGATGGGCAAATCTGATCAAATAAATGGAGCTGTAGGGTGGCACACCTGAAGACGAGTTGATTGACATGTTCCCGGTCTGCATAAGGCCTTTCTTTATGGAGCAACCAAGGCCCTAAAAGAGACAAGCTCCCAGAAAACCTTCTAGATGGGCAAATCTGATCATATAGATGGTGCCGTAGGGTGGCACAAATGAAGACGATTTGATTGACATGTTGCCCGTCCACATAAGGCCTTTCTTTATGGAGCAACCAAGGCCCTAAATGTGACAACCTCCCAGAAAACCTTCCAGATGGGCAAATCTGATCAAATAAATGGTGCTGTAGGGTGACACAAATGAAGACGAGTTGATTGACATGTTGCCCGTCTGCATAAGGCCTTTCTTTTTTGGCAACCAAGGCCCTAAATGTGACAACCACCCAGAAAACCTTCTAGATTCGCAAATCTAATCAAACAAATGGTGCTGTAGGGTGGCACAAATGAAGATGATTTGATTGACATGTTGCCTGGCCACATAAAGCCTTTCTTTATGGGGCAACCAAGGCCCTAAACGTGACAACCTCACAGAAAACCTTCTAGATGGGCAAATTTGATCA
Organism: Pictodentalium vernedei; assembly: GCA_031216915.1. Classification (NCBI taxonomy): domain Eukaryota; kingdom Metazoa; phylum Mollusca; class Scaphopoda; order Dentaliida; family Dentaliidae; genus Pictodentalium; species Pictodentalium vernedei. Next base: position 530,208,131 of record CM062296.1, on the reverse strand, counting down.
AACAAATGGTGCTGTAGGATTCCACAAATGAAGACGAGTTGATTGACATGTTGGCCGTCCACATACGGCCTTTCTTTATTGGGCAACCAAGGCCCTAAAAGTGACAACCTCCCAGAAAATCTTCTAGATAGGCAAATCTGATCAAATAAATGGCGGTGTAGCGTGGCACAAATGAAGATGAGTTGATTGACATGTTGCACGTCCGCATAAGGCCTTTCTTTATGGGGCAACCAAGGCCCTAAAAGTGACAACCTCCCAGAAAACCTTCTAGATGGGCAAATCTGATCAAATAAATGGTGCTGTAGGGTGGCACAAATGAAGACGAGTTGATTGACATGTTGCCCGTCCACATAAGGCCTTTCTTTATGGGGCAACCAAGGCCCTAAAAGTGACAACCTCCCAGAAAACCTTCTAGATAGGCAAATCTGATCAAATAAATGGTGCTCCAGGGTGGCACAAATCAAGACGAGTTCATTGACATGTTGCCGGTCCACATAAGGCCTTTCTTTATGGGGCAACCAAGGCCTTAAAAGTGACAAGCTCCCAGAAAACCTTCTAGATGGGCAAATCTGATCAAATAAATGGTGCCGTAGGGTGGCACAAATGAAGACGATTTGATTGACATGTTGCCCCTCCACATAAGGCCTTTCTTTATGGGGCAACCGAGGCCCTAAATGTGACAACCTCCCAGAAAACCTTCTAGATGGGCAAATCTGATCAAATAAATGGTGCTGTAGGGTGGTACAAATGAAGACGAGTTGATTGACATGTTGCCCGTCCACATAAGGCCTTTCTTTATGGGGCAACCAAGGCCCTAAAAGTGACAACCTCCCAGAAAACCTTCTAGATGGGCAAATCTGATCAAATAAATGGTGCTCCAGGGTGGCACAAATGAAGACGAGTTGATTGACATGTTGCCGGTCTGCATAAGGCTTTTCTTTATGGGGCAACCAAGGCCCTAAAAGTGACAAGCTCCCAGAAAACCTTCTAGATGGGCAAATCTGATCAAATAAATGGTGCTGTAGGGTGGCACAAATGAAGACGATTTGATTGACATGTTGCCCGTCCACATAAGGCCTTTCTTTATGGGGCAACCAAGGCCCTAAATGTAACAACCTTCCAAAAAACCTTCTAGATGGGCAAATCTGATCAAATAAATCGTGTTGTAGGGTGGCACATATATAGAGGAGTTGATTGACATGTTGCCCGTCTGCATAAGGCCTTTCTTTGTGTGGCAACCAAGGCCCTAAATGTGAAAACCTCCCAGAAAACCTTCTAGATGGGCAAATCTGATCAAATAAATGGTGCTGTAGGGTGCCACAAATGAAGATGATTTGATTGACATGTTGCCCGACCACATAGTGCCTTTCTTTATTCGGCAACCAAGGCCCTAAAAGTGACAACCTCCCAGAAAACCTTCTAGATGGGCAAACTTGATCAAATAAATGGTACTGTAGGATGGCACAAATGAAGACGAGTTGATTGACATGTTGCCCGTCCACATACGGCTTTTCTTTATTGGGCAACCAAGGCCCTAAAAGTGACAACCTCCCAGAGAATCTTCTAGATGCGCAAATCTGAGCAAATAAATGGCGGTGTAGCGTGGCACAAATGAAGATGAGTTGATTGACATGTTGCACGTCCGCATAAGGCCTTTCCTTATGGGGCAACCAAGGCCCTAAAAGTGACAACCTCTCAGAAAACCTTCTAGATGGGCAAATCTGATCAAATAAATGGTGCTGTAGGGTGGCACAAATGAAGACGAGTTGATTGACATGTTGCCCGTCCACATAAGGCCTTTCTTTATGGGGCAACCAAGGGCCTAAAAGTGACAACCTCCCAGAAAACCTTCTAGATGGGCAAATCTGATCAAATAAATGGAGCTCCAGGGTGGCACAAATGAAGACGAGTTGATTGACATGTTGCCGGTCCGCATAAGGCCTTTCTTTATGGGGCAACCAAGGCCTTAAAAGTGACAAGCTCCCAGAAAACCTTCTAGATGGGCAAAGCTGATCAAATAAATGGTGCCGTAGGGTGACACAAATGAAGACGATTTGATTGACATGTTGCCCGTCCACATAAGGCCTTTCTTTATGGGGCAACCAAGGCCCTAAACGTGACAACCTCCCAGAAAACCTTCTAGATGGGCAAATTTGATCAAATAAATGGTGCTGTAGGATTGCACAAATGAAGACGAGTTGATTGACATGTTGACCGTCCACATACGGCCTTTCTTTATTGGGCAACCAAGGCCCTAAAAGTGACAACCTCCCAGAAAATCTTCTAGATGGGCAAATCTGATCAAATAAATGGCGGTGTAGCGTGGCACAAATGAAGATGAGTTGATTGACATGTTGCACGTCCGCATAAGGCCTTTCTTTATGGGGCAACCAAGGCCCTAAAAGTGACAACCTCTCAGAAAACCTTCTAGATGGGCAAATCTGATCAAATAAATGGTGCTGTAGGGTGGCACAAATGAAGACGAGTTGATTGACATGTTGCCGGTCTGCATAAGGCCTTTCTTTATGGGGCAACCAAGGCCCTAAAAGTGACAAGCTCCCACAAAACCTTCTAGATGGGCAAATCTGATCAAATAAATGGTGCCATAGGGTGGCACAAATGAAGACGATTTGATTGACATGTTGCCCGTCCACATAAGGCCTTTCTTTATGGGGCAACCAAGGCCCTAAATGTAACAACCTTCCAAAAAACCTTCTAGATGGGCAAATCTGATCAAATAAATGGTGCTGTAGGGTGGCACAAATATAGAGGAGTTGATTGACATGTTGCCCGTCCGCATAAGGCCTTTCTTTGTGTGGCAACCAAGGCCTTAAATGTGACAACCTCCCAGAAAAGCTTCTAGATGGGCAAATCTGATCAAATAAATGGTGCTGTAGGGTGGCACAAATGAAGATGATTTGATTGACATGTTGCCCGTCCACATAGTGCCTTTCTTTATTCGGCAACCAAGGCCCTAAAAGTGACAACCTCCCAGAAAACCTTCTAGATGGGCAAACTTGATCAAATAAATGGTACTGTAGGATGGCACAACTGAAGACGAGTTGATTGACATGTTGCCCGTCCACATACGGCCTCTCTTTATGGGGCAACCAAGGCCCTAAAAGTGACAACCTCCCAGAAAACCTTCTACATGGGCAAATCTGATCAAATAAATAGCGCTGTAGGGTGTCACAAATGAAGACGAGTTGATGGACATATTGCTCGTCCACATAAGGCCTTTCTTTATGGGGCAAACAAGGCCCTAAAAGCGTCAACCTCCCAGAAAACCTTCTAGATGGGCAAATCTGATCAAACAAATGGTGCTGTAGGGTGGCACAAATGAAGTCGAGTTGATTGACATGTTACTGGTCCACATAAGGCCTTTCTTTATGTGGCAACCAAGGCGCTAAATGTGACAACCTCCCAGAAAACCTTCTAGATGGGCAAATCTGATCAAATAAATGGTGCTGTAGGGTGGCACAAATGCAGACGAGTTGATTGACATGTTGCCGGTCCGCATAAGGCCTTTCTTTATGGGGCAACCAAGGCCCTGAAAGTGACAAGCTCCAAGAAAACCTTCTAGATGGGCAAATATGATCAAATAAATGGTGCTGTAGGGTGGCACAAATGAAGACGAGTTGATTGACCTGTTTCCCGTCTACATAAGGCCTTTCTTTATAGGCAACCAAGGCCCTAAAAGTGACAACCTCCCAGAAAACCTTCCAGATGGGCAAATCTGATCAAATAAATGGTTCTGTAGGGTGGCACAATTGAAGCCGAGTTGATTGACATGTTGCCCGTCCACATAAGGCCTTTCTTTATGGGGCAACCAAGGCCTTAAAAGTGACAACTTCCCAGAAAACCTTCTAGATGGGCAAATCTGATCAAATAAATAGTGCTGTAGGGTGGCAAAAATGAAGATGAGTTGATTGACATGTTGACCGTCCGCATAAGGCCTTTCTTTATGGGGCAACCAAGGCCCTAAAAGTGACAACCTCCCAGAAAACCTTCTAGATGGGCAAATCTGATCAAATAAATGGTGCTGTAGGGTGGCACAAATGAAGATGATTTGATTGACATGTTGCCCGTCCACATACGGCCTTTCTTTATTGGGCAACCAAGGCCCTAAAAGTGACAACCTCCCAGAAAATCTTCTAGATGCGCAAATCTGATCAAATAAATGGCGGTGTAGCGTGGCACAAATGAAGATGAGTTGATTGACATGTTGTACGTCCGCATAAGGCCTTTCTTTATGGGGCAACCAAGGCCCTAAAAGTGACAACCTCTCAGAAAACCTTCTAGATGGGCAAATCTGATCAAATAAATGGTGCTGTAGGGTGGCACAAATGAAGACGAGTTGATTGACATGTTGCCCGTCCACATAAGGCCTTTCTTTATGGGGCAACCAAGGCCCTAAATGTAACAACCTTCCAAAAAACCTTCTAGATGGGCAAATCTGATCAAATAAATGGTGCTGTAGGGTGGCACAAATATAGAGGAGTTGATTGACATGTTGCCCGTCCGCATAAGGCCTTTCTTTGTGTGGCAACCAAGGCCTTAAATGTGACAACCTCCCAGAAAAGCTTCTAGATGGGCAAATCTGATCAAATAAATGGTGCTGTAGGGTGGCACAAATGAAGATGATTTGATTGACATGTTGCCCGTCCACATAGTGCCTTTCTTTATTCGGCAACCAAGGCCCTAAAAGTGACAACCTCCCAGAAAACCTTCTAGATGGGCAAACTTGATCAAATAAATGGTACTGTAGGATGGCACAACTGAAGACGAGTTGATTGACATGTTGCCCGTCCACATACGGCCTTTCTTTATGGGGCAACCAAGGCCCTAAAAGTGACAACCTCCCAGAAAACCTTCTAGATGGGCAAATCTGATCAAGTAAATGGTGGTGTAGGGTGGCTCAAATCAAGATGAGTTGATTGACATGTTGCCCGTCCACATAAGGCCTTTCTTTATGGGGCAACCAAGGCCCTAAAAGTGACAATCTCCCAGAAAACCTTGTAGCTAGGCAAATTTGATCAAATAAATAGCGCTGTAGGGTGTCACAAATGAAGACGAGTTGATGGACATATTGCTCGTCCACATAAGGCCTTTCTTTATGGGGCAAACAAGGCCCTAAAAGCGTCAACCTCCCAGAAAACCTTCTAGATGGGCAAATCTGATCAAATAAATGGTGCTGTAGGGTGGCACAAATGAAGTCGAGTTGATTGACATGTTACTGGTCCACATAAGGCCTTTCTTTATGTGGCAACCAAGGCCCTAAATGTGACAACCTCTCAGAAAACCTTCTAGATGGGCAAATCTGATCAAATAAATGGTGCTGTAGGGTGGCACAAATGAAGACGAGTTGATTGACATGTTGCCCGTCCACATAAGGCCTTTCTTTATGGGGCAACCAAGGGCCTAAAAGTGACAACCTCCCAGAAAACCTTCTAGATGGGCAAATCTGATCAAATAAATGGAGCTCCAGGGTGGCACAAATGAAGACGAGTTGATTGACATGTTGCCGGTCCGCATAAGGCCTTTCTTTATGGGGCAACCAAGGCCTTAAAAGTGACAAGCTCCCAGAAAACCTTCTAGATGGGCAAAGCTGATCAAATAAATGGTGCCGTAGGGTGACACAAATGAAGACGATTTGATTGACATGTTGCCCGTCCACATAAGGCCTTTCTTTATGGGGCAACCAAGGCCCTAAACGTGACAACCTCCCAGAAAACCTTCTAGATGGGCAAATTTGATCAAATAAATGGTGCTGTAGGATTGCACAAATGAAGACGAGTTGATTGACATGTTGACCGTCCACATACGGCCTTTCTTTATTGGGCAACCAAGGCCCTAAAAGTGACAACCTCCCAGAAAATCTTCTAGATGGGCAAATCTGATCAAATAAATGGCGGTGTAGCGTGGCACAAATGAAGATGAGTTGATTGACATGTTGCACGTCCGCATAAGGCCTTTCTTTATGGGGCAACAAAGGCCCTAAAAGTGACAACCTCTCAGAAAACCTTCTAGATGGGCAAATCTGATCAAATAAATGGTGCTGTAGGGTGGCACAAATGAAGACGAGTCGATTGACATGTTGCCGGTCTGCATAAGGCCTTTCTTTATGGGGCAACCAAGGCCCTAAAAGTGACAAGCTCCCACAAAACCTTCTAGATGGGCAAATCTGATCAAATAAATGGTGCCGTAGGGTGGCACAAATGAAGACGATTTGATTGACATGTTGCCCGTCCACATAAGGCCTTTCTTTATGGGGCAACCAAGGCCCTAAATGTAACAACCTTCCAAAAAACCTTCTAGATGGGCAAATCTGATCAAATAAATGGTGCTGTAGGGTGGCACAAATATAGAGGAGTTGATTGACATGTTGCCCGTCCGCATAAGGCCTTTCTTTGTGTGGCAACCAAGGCCTTAAATGTGACAACCTCCCAGAAAAGCTTCTAGATGGGCAAATCTGATCAAATAAATGGTGCTGTAGGGTGGCACAAATGAAGATGATTTGATTGACATGTTGCCCGTCCACATAGTGCCTTTCTTTATTCGGCAACCAAGGCCCTAAAAGTGACAACCTCCCAGAAAACCTTCTAGATGGGCAAACTTGATCAAATAAATGGTACTGTAGGATGGCACAACTGAAGACGAGTTGATTGACATGTTGCCCGTCCACATACGGCCTCTCTTTATGGGGCAACCAAGGCCCTAAAAGTGACAACCTCCCAGAAAACCTTCTACATGGGCAAATCTGATCAAATAAATAGCGCTGTAGGGTGTCACAAATGAAGACGAGTTGATGGACATATTGCTCGTCCACATAAGGCCTTTCTTTATGGGGCAAACAAGGCCCTAAAAGCGTCAACCTCCCAGAAAACCTTCTAGATGGGCAAATCTGATCAAACAAATGGTGCTGTAGGGTGGCACAAATGAAGTCGAGTTGATTGACATGTTACTGGTCCACATAAGGCCTTTCTTTATGTGGCAACCAAGGCGCTAAATGTGACAACCTCCCAGAAAACCTTCTAGATGGGCAAATCTGATCAAATAAATGGTGCTGTAGGGTGGCACAAATGCAGACGAGTTGATTGACATGTTGCCGGTCCGCATAAGGCCTTTCTTTATGGGGCAACCAAGGCCCTGAAAGTGACAAGCTCCAAGAAAACCTTCTAGATGGGCAAATATGATCAAATAAATGGTGCTGTAGGGTGGCACAAATGAAGACGAGTTGATTGACCTGTTTCCCGTCTACATAAGGCCTTTCTTTATAGGCAACCAAGGCCCTAAAAGTGACAACCTCCCAGAAAACCTTCCAGATGGGCAAATCTGATCAAATAAATGGTTCTGTAGGGTGGCACAATTGAAGCCGAGTTGATTGACATGTTGCCCGTCCACATAAGGCCTTTCTTTATGGGGCAACCAAGGCCTTAAAAGTGACAACTTCCCAGAAAACCTTCTAGATGGGCAAATCTGATCAAATAAATAGTGCTGTAGGGTGGCAAAAATGAAGATGAGTTGATTGACATGTTGACCGTCCGCATAAGGCCTTTCTTTATGGGGCAACCAAGGCCCTAAAAGTGACAACCTCCCAGAAAACCTTCTAGATGGGCAAATCTGATCAAATAAATGGTGCTGTAGGGTGGCACAAATGAAGATGATTTGATTGACATGTTGCCCGTCCACATACGGCCTTTCTTTATTGGGCAACCAAGGCCCTAAAAGTGACAACCTCCCAGAAAATCTTCTAGATGCGCAAATCTGATCAAATAAATGGCGGTGTAGCGTGGCACAAATGAAGATGAGTTGATTGACATGTTGTACGTCCGCATAAGGCCTTTCTTTATGGGGCAACCAAGGCCCTAAAAGTGACAACCTCTCAGAAAACCTTCTAGATGGGCAAATCTGATCAAATAAATGGTGCTGTAGGGTGGCACAAATGAAGACGAGTTGATTGACATGTTGCCCGTCCACATAAGGCCTTTCTTTATGGGGCAACCAAGGCCCTAAATGTAACAACCTTCCAAAAAACCTTCTAGATGGGCAAATCTGATCAAATAAATGGTGCTGTAGGGTGGCACAAATATAGAGGAGTTGATTGACATGTTGCCCGTCCGCATAAGACCTTTCTTTGTGTGGCAACCAAGGCCTTAAATGTGACAACCTCCCAGAAAAGCTTCTAGATGGGCAAATCTGATCAAATAAATGGTGCTGTAGGGTGGCACAAATGAAGATGATTTGATTGACATGTTGCCCGTCCACATAGTGCCTTTCTTTATTCGGCAACCAAGGCCCTAAAAGTGACAACCTCCCAGAAAACCTTCTAGATGGGCAAACTTGATCAAATAAATGGTACTGTAGGATGGCACAACTGAAGACGAGTTGATTGACATGTTGCCCGTCCACATACGGCCTTTCTTTATGGGGCAACCAAGGCCCTAAAAGTGACAACCTCCCAGAAAACCTTCTAGATGGGCAAATCTGATCAAGTAAATGGTGGTGTAGGGTGGCTCAAATCAAGATGAGTTGATTGACATGTTGCCCGTCCACATAAGGCCTTTCTTTATGGGGCAACCAAGGCCCTAAAAGTGACAATCTCCCAGAAAACCTTGTAGCTAGGCAAATTTGATCAAATAAATAGCGCTGTAGGGTGTCACAAATGAAGACGAGTTGATGGACATATTGCTCGTCCACATAAGGCCTTTCTTTATGGGGCAAACAAGGCCCTAAAAGCGTCAACCTCCCAGAAAACCTTCTAGATGGGCAAATCTGATCAAATAAATGGTGCTGTAGGGTGGCACAAATGAAGTCGAGTTGATTCACATGTTACTGGTCCACATAAGGCCTTTCTTTATGTGGCAACCAAGGCCCTAAATGTGACAACCTCTCAGAAAACCTTCTAGATGGGCAAATCTGATCAAATAAATGGTGCTGTAGGGTGGCACAAATGAAGACGAGTTGATTGACATGTTGCCCGTCCACATAAGGCCTTTCTTTATGGGGCAACCAAGGGCCTAAAAGTGACAACCTCCCAGAAAACCTTCTAGATGGGCAAATCTGATCAAATAAATGGAGCTCCAGGGTGGCACAAATGAAGACGAGTTGATTGACATGTTGCCGGTCCGCATAAGGCCTTTCTTTATGGGGCAACCAAGGCCTTAAAAGTGACAAGCTCCCAGAAAACCTTCTAGATGGGCAAAGCTGATCAAATAAATGGTGCCGTAGGGTGACACAAATGAAGACGATTTGATTGACATGTTGCCCGTCCACATAAGGCCTTTCTTTATGGGGCAACCAAGGCCCTAAACGTGACAACCTCCCAGAAAACCTTCTAGATGGGCAAATTTGATCAAATAAATGGTGCTGTAGGATTGCACAAATGAAGACGAGTTGATTGACATGTTGACCGTCCACATACGGCCTTTCTTTATTGGGCAACCAAGGCCCTAAAAGTGACAACCTCCCAGAAAATCTTCTAGATGGGCAAATCTGATCAAATAAATGGCGGTGTAGCGTGGCACAAATGAAGATGAGTTGATTGACATGTTGCACGTCCGCATAAGGCCTTTCTTTATGGGGCAACCAAGGCCCTAAAAGTGACAACCTCTCAGAAAACCTTCTAGATGGGCAAATCTGATCAAATAAATGGTGCTGTAGGGTGGCACAAATGAAGCCGAGTTGATTGACATGTTGCCGGTCTGCATAAGGCCTTTCTTTATGGGGCAACCAAGGCCCTAAAAGTGACAAGCTCCCACAAAACCTTCTAGATGGGCAAATCTGATCAAATAAATGGTGCCGTAGGGTGGCACAAATGAAGACGATTTGATTGACATGTTGCCCGTCCACATAAGGCCTTTCTTTATGGGGCAACCAAGGCCCTAAATGTAACAACCTTCCAAAAAACCTTCTAGATGGGCAAATCTGATCAAATAAATGGTGCTGTAGGGTGGCACAAATATAGAGGAGTTGATTGACATGTTGCCCGTCCGCATAAGGCCTTTCTTTGTGTGGCAACCAAGGCCTTAAATGTGACAACCTCCCAGAAAAGCTTCTAGATGGGCAAATCTGATCAAATAAATGGTGCTGTAGGGTGGCACAAATGAAGATGATTTGATTGACATGTTGCCCGTCCACATAGTGCCTTTCTTTATTCGGCAACCAAGGCCCTAAAAGTGACAACCTCCCAGAAAACCTTCTAGATGGGCAAACTTGATCAAATAAATGGTACTGTAGGATGGCACAACTGAAGACGAGTTGATTGACATGTTGCCCGTCCACATACGGCCTCTCTTTATGGGGCAACCAAGGCCCTAAAAGTGACAACCTCCCAGAAAACCTTCTACATGGGCAAATCTGATCAAATAAATAGCGCTGTAGGGTGTCACAAATGAAGACGAGTTGATGGACATATTGCTCGTCCACATAAGGCCTTTCTTTATGGGGCAAACAAGGCCCTAAAAGCGTCAACCTCCCAGAAAACCTTCTAGATGGGCAAATCTGATCAAACAAATGGTGCTGTAGGGTGGCACAAATGAAGTCGAGTTGATTGACATGTTACTGGTCCACATAAGGCCTTTCTTTATGTGGCAACCAAGGCGCTAAATGTGACAACCTCCCAGAAAACCTTCTAGATGGGCAAATCTGATCAAATAAATGGTGCTGTAGGGTGGCACAAATGCAGACGAGTTGATTGACATGTTGCCGGTCCGCATAAGGCCTTTCTTTATGGGGCAACCAAGGCCCTGAAAGTGACAAGCTCCAAGAAAACCTTCTAGATGGGCAAATATGATCAAATAAATGGTGCTGTAGGGTGGCACAAATGAAGACGAGTTGATTGACCTGTTTCCCGTCTACATAAGGCCTTTCTTTATAGGCAACCAAGGCCCTAAAAGTGACAACCTCCCAGAAAACCTTCCAGATGGGCAAATCTGATCAAATAAATGGTTCTGTAGGGTGGCACAATTGAAGCCGAGTTGATTGACATGTTGCCCATCCAATTAAGGCCTTTCTTTATGGGGCAACCAAGGCATTAAAAGTGACAACTTCCCAGAAAACCTTCTAGATGGGCAAATCTGATCAAATAAATAGTGCTGTAGGGTGGCAAAAATGAAGATGAGTTGATTGACATGTTGACCGTCCGCATAAGGCCTTTCTTTATGGGGCAACCAAGGCCCTAAAAGTGACAACCTCCCAGAAAACCTTCTAGATGGGCAAATCTGATCAAATAAATGGTGCTGTAGGGTGGCACAAATGAAGATGATTTGATTGACATGTTGCCCGTCCACATACGGCCTTTCTTTATTGGGCAACCAAGGCCCTAAAGTGACAACCTCCCAGAAAATCTTCTAGATGCGCAAATCTGATCAAATAAATGGCGGTGTAGCGTGGCACAAATGAAGATGAGTTGATTGACATGTTGTACGTCCGCATAAGGCCTTTCTTTATGGGGCAACCAAGGCCCTAAAAGTGACAACCTCTCAGAAAACCTTCTAGATGGGCAAATCTGATCAAATAAATGGTGCTGTAGGGTGGCACAAATGAAGACGAGTTGATTGACATGTTGCCCGTCCACATAAGGCCTTTCTTTATGGGGCAACCAAGGCCCTAAATGTAACAACCTTCCAAAAAACCTTCTAGATGGGCAAATCTGATCAAATAAATGGTGCTGTAGGGTGGCACAAATATAGAGGAGTTGATTGACATGTTGCCCGTCCGCATAAGGCCTTTCTTTGTGTGGCAACCAAGGCCTTAAATGTGACAACCTCCCAGAAAAGCTTCTAGATGGGCAAATCTGATCAAATAAATGGTGCTGTAGGGTGGCACAAATGAAGATGATTTGATTGACATGTTGCCCGTCCACATAGTGCCTTTCTTTATTCGGCAACCAAGGCCCTAAAAGTGACAACCTCCCAGAAAACCTTCTAGATGGGCAAACTTGATCAAATAAATGGTACTGTAGGATGGCACAACTGAAGACGAGTTGATTGACATGTTGCCCGTCCACATAAGGCCTTTCTTTATGGGGCAACCAAGGCCCTAAAAGTGACAATCTCCCAGAAAACCTTGTAGCTAGGCAAATTTGATCAAATAAATAGCGCTGTAGGGTGTCACAAATGAAGACGAGTTGATGGACATATTGCTCGTCCACATAAGGCCTTTCTTTATGGGGCAAACAAGGCCCTAAAAGCGTCAACCTCCCAGAAAACCTTCTAGATGGGCAAATCTGATCAAATAAATGGTGCTGTAGGGTGGCACAAATGAAGTCGAGTTGATTGACATGTTACTGGTCCACATAAGGCCTTTCTTTATGTGGCAACCAAGGCCCTAAATGTGACAACCTCCCAGAAAACCTTCTAGATGGGCAAATCTGATCAAATAAATGGTGCTGTAGGGTGGCACAAATGCAGACGAGTTGATTGACATGTTGCCGGTCCGCATAAGGCCTTTCTTTATGGGGCAACCAAGGCCCTGAAAGTGACAAGCTCCAAGAAAACCTTCTAGATGGGCAAATATGATCAAATAAATGGTGCTGTAGGGTGGCACAAATGAAGACGAGTTGATTGACCTGTTTCCCGTCTACATAAGGCCTTTCTTTATAGGCAACCAAGGCCCTAAAAGTGACAACCTCCCAGAAAACCTTCCAGATGGGCAAATCTGATCAAATAAATGGTGCTGTAGGGTGGCACAATTGAAGCCGAGTTGATTGACATGTTGCCCGTCCACATAAGGCCTTTCTTTATGGGGCAACCAAGGCCTTAAAAGTGACAACTTCCCAGAAAACCTTCTAGATGGGCAAATCTGATCAAATAAATAGTGCTGTAGGGTGGCAAAAATGAAGATGAGTTGATTGACATGTTGACCGTCCGCATAAGGCCTTTCTTTATGGGGCAACCAAGGCCCTAAAAGTGACAACCTCCCAGAAAACCTTCTAGATGGGCAAATCTGATCAAATAAATGGTGCTGTAGGGTGGCACAAATGAAGATGATTTGATTGACATGTTGCCCGTCCACATACGGCCTTTCTTTATTGGGCAACCAAGGCCCTAAAAGTGACAACCTCCCAGAAAATCTTCTAGATGCGCAAATCTGATCAAATAAATGGCGGTGTAGCGTGGCACAAATGAAGATGAATTGATTGACATGTTGTACGTCCGCATAAGGCCTTTCTTTATGGGGCAACCAAGGCCCTAAATGTGACAACCTCTCAGAAAACCTTCTAGATGGGCAAATCTGATCAAATAAATGGTGCTGTAGGGTGGCACAAATGAAGACGAGTTGATTGACATGTTGCCCGTCCACATAAGGCCTTTCTTTTTGGGGCAACCAAGGCCCTAAAAGTGACAACCTCCCAGAAAACCTTCTAGATGGGCAAATCTGATCAAATAAATGGTGCTCCAGGGTGGCACTAATGAAGACGAGTTGATTGACATGTTGCCGGTCCACATAAGGCCTTTCTTTATGGGGCAACCGAGGGCTTAAAAGTGACAAGCTCCCAGAAAACCTTCTAGATGGGCAAATCTGATCAAATAAATGGTGCCGTAGGGTGACACAAATGAAGACGATTTGATTGACATGTTGCCCGTCCACATAAGGCCTTTCTTTATTGGGCAACCAAGGCCCTAAACGTGACAACCTCCCAGAAAACCTTCTAGATGAGCAAATCTGATCAAATAAATGGTGCTGTAGGATTGCACAAATGAAGACGAGTTGATTGACATGTTGACCGTCCACATACGGCCTTTCTTTATTGGGCAACCAAGGCCCTAAAAGTGAAAACCTCCCAGAAAATCTTCTAGATGGGCAAATCTGAGCAAATAAATGGCGGTGTAGCGTGGCACAAATGAAGATGAGTTGATTGACATGTTGCACGTCCGCATAAGGCCTTTCTTTATGGGGCAACCAAGGCCCTAAAAGTGACAACCTCTCAGAAAACCTTCTAGATGGCTAAATCTGATCAAATAAATGGTGCTGTAGGGTGGCACAAATGAAGACGAGTTGATTGACATGTTGCCCGTCCACATAAGGCCTTTCTTTATGGGGCAACCAAGGCCCTAAAAGTGACAACCTCCCAGAAAACCTTCTAGATGGGCAAATCTGATCAAATAAATGGTGCTCCAGGGTGGCCCAAATGAAGACGAGTTGATTGACATGTTGCCGGTCCGCATAAGGCCTTTCTTTGTGGGGCAACCAAGGCCTTAAAAGTGACAAGCTCCCAGAAAACCTTCTAGATGGGCAAATCTGATCAAATAAATGGTGCCGTAGGGTGGCACAAATGAAGACGATTTGATTGACATGTTGCCCGTCCACATAAGGCCTTTCTTTATGGGGCAACCGAGGCCCTAAATGTGACAACCTCCCAGAAAACCTTCTAGATGGGCAAATCTGATCAAATAAATGGTGATGTAGGGTGGTACAAATGAAAACGAGTTGATTGACATGTTGCCCGTCCACATAAGGCCTTTCTTTATGGGGCAACCAAGGTCCTAAAAGTGACAACCTCCCAGAAAACCTTCTAGATGGGCAAATCTGATCAAATAAATGGTGCTCCAGGGTGGCACAAATGCAGACGAGTTGATTGACATGTTGCCGGTCTGCATAAGGCCTTTCTTTATGGGGCAACCAAGGCCCTAAAAGTGACAAGCTCCCAGAAAACCTTCTAGATGGGCAAATCTGATCAAATAAATGATGCCGTAGGGTGGCACAAATGAAGATGATTTGATTGACATGTTGCCCGTCCACATAAGGCCTTTCTTTATGGGGCAACCAAGGCCCTAAATGTAACAACCTTCCAAAAAACCTTCTAGATGGGCAAATCTGATGAAATAAATGGTGCTGTAGGGTGGCACAAATATAGAGGAGTTGATTGACATGTTGCCCGTCTGCATAAGGCCTTTCTTTGTGTGGCAACCAAGGCCCTAAATGTGACAACCTCCCAGAAAACCTTCTAGATGGGCAAATCTGATCAAATAAATGGTGCTGTAGGGTGGCACAAATGAAGATGATTTGATTGACATGTTGCCCGTCCACATATTGCCTTTCTTTATTCGGCAACCAAGGCCCTAAAAGTGACAACCTCCCAGAAAACCTTCTAGATGGGCAAACTTGATCAAATAAATGGTACTGTAGGATGGCACAAATGAAGACGAGTTGATTGACATGTTGCCCGTCCACATACGGCCTTTCTTTATGGGGCAACCAAGGCCCTAAAGTGACAACCTCCCAGAAAACCTTCTAGATGGGCAAATCTTATCAAATAAATGGTGATGTAGGGTGGCTCAAATCAAGATGAGTTGATTGACATGTTGCCCGTCCACATAAGGCCTTTCTTTATGGGGCAACCAAGGCCCTAAAAGTGACAATCTCCCAGAAAACCTTGAAGCTAGGCAAATTTGATCAAATAAATGGCGCTGTAGGGTGTCACAAATGAAGACGAGTTGATTGACATATTGCTCGTCCACATAAGGTCTTTCTTTATGGGGCAAACAAGGCCCTAAAAGTGTCAACCTCCCAGAAAACCTTCTAGATGGGCAAATCTGATCAAATAAATGGTGCTGTAGGGTGGCACAAATGAAGTCGAGTTGATTGACATGTTACTGGTCCACATAAGGCCTTTCTTTATGTGGCAACCAAGGCCCTAAATGTGACAACCTCCCAGAAAACCTTCTAGATGGGCAAATCTGATCAAATAAATGGTGCTGTAGGGTGGCACAAATGCAGACGAGTTGATTGACATGTTGCCGGTCTGCATAAGGCCTTTCTTTATGGGGCAACCAAGGCCCTGAAAGTGACAAGCTCCCAGAAAACCTTCTAGATGGGCAAATATGATCAAATAAATGGTGCTGTAGGGTGGCACAAATGAAGACGAGTTGATTGACCTGTTGCCCGTCCACATAAGGCCTTTCTTTATAGGCAACCAAGGCCTTAAAGTGCCAACCTCCCAGAAAACCTTCTAGATGGGCAAATCTGATCAAATAAATGGTGCTGTAGGGTGGCACAATTGAAGCCGAGTTGATTGACATGTTGCCCGTCCACATAAGGCCTTTCTTTATGGGGCAACCAAGGCCTTAAAAGTGACAACTTCCCAGAAAACCTTCTAGATGGGCAAATCTGATCAAATAAATAGTGCTGTAGGGTGGCGAAAATGAAGATGAGTTGATTGACATGTTGACCGTCCGCATAAGGCCTTTCTTTATGGGGCAACCAAGGCCCTAAAAGTGACAACCTCCCAGAAAACCTTCTAGATGGGCAATTTTGATCAAATAAATGGTGCTGTAGGGTGGCACAAATGAGGACGAGTTGATTGACATGTTGCCCGTCCTCATAAGGCCTTTCTTTATGGGGCAACCAAGGCCCTAAAAGTGTCAACCTCCCAGAAAACCTTCTAGATGGGCAAATCTGATCACATAAATGGTGCTGTAGGGTGGCACAAATGAGGACGAGTTGATTGACCTGTTGCCCGTCCACATAAGGCCTTTCTTCACGGGGCAACCAAGGACCTAAATGTGACAACCTCCCAGAAAACCTTCTAGATGGGCAAATCTGATCAAATAAATGGTGCTGTAGGGTGGCACAAATGAAGACGAGTTGATTGACATGTTGCCGGTCTGAATAAGGCCTTTCTTTATGGGGCAACCAAGGCCCTGAAAGTGACAAGCTCCCAGAAAACCTTCTACATGGGCAAATATGATCAAATAAATGGTGCTGTAGGGTGGCACAAATAAAGACGAGTTGATTGACATGTTGCCCGTCCACATAAGGCCTTTCTTTATCGGCAACCAAGGCCCTAAAAGTGACAACCTTCCAGAAAACCTTCTAGATGGGCAAATCTGTTCAATTAAATGGTGCTGTAGGGTGGCACAAATGAAGACGAGTTGATTGACATGTTGCCCGTCCGCATAAGGCCTTTCTTTAAGGGGCAACCAAAGCCCTAAATGTGAAAACCTCCCAGAAAACCTTCTAGATGGGCAAATCTGATCAAGTAAATGGTGCTGTAGGGTGGCACAAATGAAGTCGAATTGATTGACATGTTGCCCGTCCACATAAGGCCTTTCTTTAGGGGCAACCAAGGCTCTTAATGTGACAACCTCCCAGAAAACCTTCTAGATGGACAAATCTGATCAAATAAAAGGTGCTATAGGTTAACTCGAGTTTAAAGCGAGTGTATCGGCGATATTAACGCAAATTTATCCGCGAGGTTATCGCGACTTTATCCGCGTTGTTAGCGAGAGTTAATTCGCCAGGTTAACGCGAGTTTATTGCCAGTTTATCCGTGAGGTTAGCGCGAGTTTATCCGCGAGGCTAACGCGAGGTTAACCAAATCTTAACGCGAGTTTGACAGTAGTTTATCCGCGCGTTTGACGCGAAATTAACGCTAGTTGACCCGCGAGGATAACGGATGTTAATCCGCACGGTTAGCGGGAGTTTCATACGAGGTTACCCACGAGTTTTACGGGAGTTGTGCGCGAGTTTAACGCTAGGTAGCGCGAGTTTGACAGCAGTTTATCCGCTAGGCTATCGCGAGTTTGGAGCGAGTTTTTCCGTGAGGTTAACGTGGGTTTAACCGCGAATTTATCTGCAAAGTAAACGCGAGTTCATACGCGAAGTTAACGCGAGGTTAACGCGAGTTTAATGCGCATTTTACGCAAGTTGATCCACAAGGTTGACGTGAGATTAACGCTCGTGACCTTGTGGTTAAACTCGCGTTAAACACGTGCTAACATCACGGATACTCTCGCATTAACCTCGCGTCAACCTCGCACTAAGAACGCGAATAAACTCCCTTTAAACTCGAATTCACTTCCCGGATGAACTCGCGTTAACCTCGAGTTAACCTCACTTTAAACTCGCGTAAACCTAGCGGATAAACTCGCGTTAATCACGCGATTAAACTCGCGTTAGCGTCGCATATAAACCCGCCCTAATCCCGCGGATGAACACGAGCTAACCACGCGATTTAACTCGCATTAATCTTGCATTAATCCCGGGGGTAAACGCACGTTATCCTCGCGGATTAAGTAGCGTTAAACTTCCGTTAAACTCGCCTTAACATCGGGGATAAATAAAACACACGTTAGCGTCGCGGATTAACTCACTTTAAAGTTGCGTTACACTCGCGTTAACCTCGCGTTAACCTCGCAGATAAACATGCATTAACCCCTCAGATTAATTCCCGTTCAACTCGAGTTAACCTTGATTTACATTCAGTTTAACCTAGCGGTTAGACTCCCGTTAATCTCGCGGATAAACTCGTGTTAAGCTCGCGTTAGGGTCGCGCATAAACTCGTGCTCACCTCGTTAACCACGCGAATTAACTCTAGTTAATCTCGCGTTAACCGCGGCGATAAACTCGTGCAAAACTCGCGAACAAACACACGTTAAATTCGCATTAACCTCGAGGATTAACTCGCGGATAAACTCGCCGCGATAACAACGCATGTAAACTCACGATAACCTCGTGCGTAAATTCGCGTTAACTTCGCCAATAAACTCGCGTTAAACTCGAGCTAACCTCGCGGATGAACTCGCGTTAACGTCGCGCATACATTCGCGCCAAACTCGCGTTAACCTCGTGAATAAACGAACGTTAAATTCGCGCTAATAACGCGATTAAATTCGCGATAACCTTTCGCACAAACTCGCGTTAATACCGCGGATAAAGTCGTGTTAATCTGGCGGAAAAACGCGCGTTACTGTCGCGCATAAACTCGCGCTGACCGCGCCGATAAACACAAGTTAACCTCGCGGATTAACTCGCGTTAAACTCGCGTAAACATCGGGTTAATCTCGCTGATAAACTTACGTTAAGCTCTTGGGTGAGCACGCGCCAAATCGCGTTAACTTCGCGCATAAACGCCCGTTAAACTGGAGTTAAACTCGCGGATAAATTTGTAGTAACCTCGCGAATAAACTCACGTTAATCTCGCGTTGACATCGCGGCTATACTCGCGCCAAACAACGTGGATAAACTCGCGATAACCTTGCAAATAAACTCGCGTTAACATCGTCGATAAACTCGCGTTAAACTCAAGTTAACCTCGCGGATAAACTCGTGTTAATCTCGCGTCAACCTTGCAGATAAACCCGCGTTGAACACGCACTGACCTCACGGATAATCTTGCGTCAAACTCGCGCTAACAATGCGGATAAACTCCTGTTAAACTCGAGTTTATCTCACGGATGAACTCGTGTTAAACTCGTGTTAACCTCGCGTTAAACTCGCGTTAACCTAGCGTTTAGACTCGCGTTAGTCTCGCGGATAAAGTTGCGTTAAGCTCGCGTTAGCGTCGCGCATGAACTCGCGCTAGTCCCGCGGATAAACACGCGTTAACCTGGCGAATTAACTCGCGTTTATTTCCCGTTAACCTCGGGAATCAACTCTTGCTAAACTTGCGGACAAACATATAAACTCGCGTTGGACTCGAGTTAACCTCGGGGATAACCTCATGTTAACCTCGTGAAAAACTCGTGATAATATCGCGGATAAACTTGCGATTACCTTGTGCATATATTTGCATGAATATCCTGAATAAACACGCGTTAAACTCGTGCTAACCTCATGGATAAACTCGCGTTAACCTTGCGGGTTAACTCTTGCTAACAACGCAGCTAAACTCGTGATAACCTCACGGACAAATTTACGTTACGATAACCTCGCGCATAAACTTGCGTTAACATCTCCGATAAACTCGCGAAAAACCCAAGTTAACCTCGTGGTGGATAAACGCGTGTTAACCTCGCGGATAAACTCGCGCCAAACGCGTGTTAACCTCGCGGAAAAACACGAGTTAAACTTGGGTTACCTTCGCGCATCATCTCGCGTTATCGTCGCGGATAAACTCGAGTTCAACTCAACTAAACGCAGCGGATAAACTCGCGTTAAACTGGCATTACCCTTACGGATAGACTCGCATTAACATCGCGAACAGACTCCCGTTAAACTCGCGTTCTTTACGCGGATAAAATCGCGTTAACCACGAGTTGTGTAGAACTCGCGGACGGATAAACTCGCGCTAAACTCGAGTTAACCTCCCAAATAAACTGGGGTTAAAGTCGCGTTAACCTTGCTGATTAACTCGCGGATAAACTCGCATTAACATCGGGGTTAATCTCGGGTTAACCTCGGGAATATACTCGCGTTGAACTCTCGGACAAACACGCGCCAAACTCACGTTATCCTCACGGAGTAACTCGCCGAAAAACACGCGGATAAACTCGCAATAACCTCGGGCATAAACTCGCGTTATAATCGCGGATAAACTCGCGGAAAACTCGAGTTAACCTTGCAGATAAACTCGCGTTAACCTACCGAATAGACTCGCGTTAATCGCGGGAATAAATTCGCTTTAAACCCGTTAATCTCGCGATAACATTGCGCATAAATCCGCGTTAATATCGTGGATACGCTTGCGTTAAACTCGCGTTAACCTCGTGAATTAACTCTCGCTAACAACGGGGATAAACTCGCCATAACCTCGTGGATAAATTCGCTGTAAACTCGCGTTAACCTTGCGTCTAACTCGCGCTAACAACGTGGACAAACTCGAGAATAACCTCGCGTTAACATCGCCGATAAACTCGAGTTAACCTCGTGAATAAACTCGAGTTAGACTCGCTTTAACCTTGCGGACAAACTCGCGTATGACACACGCTGACCTCACAGATAATCGTGCGCTGACAACGCGGATAATCTCCCTTCAAAATCGAGTTAACCTCGCGGATGAAAACGCGTTAAACTTGAGTTAACCTCACTTTAAACTTGCATTAATCTAGCTGATAGATTCGAGTTAAATCTCTCACAGAAACACGCGTTAACCTCGCGAATTAACTCGAGTTAATCTCGCATTAACCTCGCGGATTAACTAGTGTTGAACGCGCGTTAATCTCGCCTTAACCTCGGCGATAAATTCGCGTTACACTCGTGGGTAAACACACGTTAACATCGTGGATTAACTTGCGTTAAACTTGCATTACACTTGCGTTAACCTCGCGGATTACTCGCGTTAACCTAGCAGTTCACATGCGTTAACCTCCCGGATTAACTTGCGTTAATCTCGCGGATAGTCTCACGCCAAACGCCGGCTAACCGCGCGGATAAACACGAGTGAACCTCACGGATTACCTCAGATTAATCTCGCTTTAACCTCGGGGATAAACTAGTGTTACAGTCGCGGGCAAACACGCGTTAAATTCGCGTTACCCTCGCAGATTAACTCGCAATAAGCCCGGGGATAAATTCGCGCTAAGCTCGCGTTCAGCTCGCGCTAAGAACGCGGATAAACTCGCGATAACCTCGCGCATAAACTCGTGTCAACATCACCGATAAACTCACGTTTAACTCGCGTTAAACTCGCGGACAAACTCGCGTTAACCTCGCGCATAACCTCGCGTTAACCTCGCGTTACATTTGCGTTACCCTCGTGGATAAACTCGTGTTAAACTCGCGTTAAACTTGCGGATAAGCTTGCGTTAAACACGTGCTAACCTCACGGACAAACTCGCGTTACCTTCGCGTTAAACTCACGCTAATAACGTGGATAACCTCGCATTAAACTCGAGTGAACCTCGCGGATAGACGCGTGTTAAACGCGAGTTAACTTCGCGTTAAACACGCACCCAGTGGTTAGACTCGCGTTAACTTCGCGGATAAACTCGGGTTAGCGTCGCGCATAATCTCGCGCTAATCTCACGGATAATCGTCAATCTCGCGTTAACCTCGTGGATAAACTCGTGTTAAACTCGCAGACAAACACGCGTTAAATTCGCGTTAACCTCGCGGATTAACTCGCGGATAAACTTGCGATAACCTGGCGCATAAACTCGTGTTAACATCGCCGATAAACTCGAGATGTACTTGATTTAACCTCGCGGATAAACTCGCGTTAAAATCGCGGATAAACTCGCGTCAAACTCGAGTTAAACTCACCGATAAACTCGTGGTAATCTCCCGGATAAACTCGCACTAAACCCGCGTTAACCCCGTGGATAAATTCAAGTTAAACTCTCGCTAATAACGCGGATAAACTCGCGATAACCTTGCGCACAAACTCGCATTAATATCGTGGAAAAACTCGCGTTAAACTGGCAGAAAAGCTCGGGTTAACGTCGGGCATAAACACGCGCTGACCGTGCCGATAAACACACGTCAATCTCGAGGATTTACTCGCGTTAAACTCGCATAAACCTCGCGTTAACCTCGGGGATAAACTCGCGTTAACTCGCGGATGAACACCCGTCAACATTGCGTTAATCTCGCGTATAAACGCGCGTTAAACTCGAGTTAACCTCGCATATACATTCGTGTTAACCTCGCGGATTAACTCACGTTAAACTCGCGTAAACGTCGCGGATTACTCGCGCCAAACTCGCGATGACCTCGCGGATAAACTCGCCTCATACTCGCGTATAACATCGCGTTTAACTCGCGCTAACAAAGCGGATAAATTCGCGATAACCTCGCACATAAACTCATGTTAACATCGCCGATAAACACGCGCCAATGTCGCGTTAACCTCGTGGACGGACTCGTATTAACCGCGTGTTAACATCGCCGATAAACGCGCGTTAAACTCGAGTTAACCTCCCGTATAAACTCACGTCAAATAATATCCTTGCGCATAAACTCGCATTACTATTCCGGATAAACTCGCGTTAAACGCGCGCTAACCTCACATCGCGGGTTAACTCTCGCTAACAACGCGCATAAACTCGAGGACAAATTCGCGTTAAACTCGAGTTAACCTCGCGTTTTACTCGCGCTAACAACGTGGATAAACTCGTAATAACCTCGTGCATAACCTCGCGTTAACATCGCCGATAAACGCGCGTAAAACACGAGGGAACCTCGCGGATAAACTCGTGATAACCTCGCGTATGAACTCGCTCCAAACTCGCGTTATCTTCGCAGATAAACTCGTGATAACCTCGCGCTAACAGCGCCGATAAACTTGCGTTAAACTCATCTGAACCTCGCGTATAAACTCGCGTTAACCTCACGGATATACTACCGCCAAACTTGCGGACGACCACGCATTAAATTCGCGTTAAACTCGCGTTAACATCGCGGATAATCTCGCATTTAACTCGATTAAACTGGCGTCAAACTGGCGTTAACCTTGCGAATAGACTCGCGTTAATCTCGCGAACAGACCCCTGTTAAACATGTATTAATCTCGCGGATAAACTCCAGTTAACCACGAGTATTACCTCGCATTAGATACAGCACGCGTTAAACACGCGTTAAACAAGCGTTAAACACGCGTTAATCACGTGGATAAACACGAATTAAAGTCGTGTTATCCTTGCTGATGAACTCTCGGATAAACTCTCGTTAACCACACGGATAAACACGCCTTTACATCGCGATTTAACTCGCGTTAATCTCGTGTTAAACTCGCGGGTATACTCGGAAAGTCAATCTGCTGGGTTAACGCAAGTTATCCGCTATGTCAATACGGGAAATATGTCAATCAACTCGTCTTCATTTGTGCCACCCTACAGCACTATCTATTTTTAGGGCCTTGGTTGCCCCATAAAGAAAGGCCTTATGCGGAGCGGAAGGGCAACATGTCAGTCAACTCTTCTTCATTTGTGCCACCCTACAGCACCATTTATTTGATCAGATTTGCCCATCTAGAAGGTTTTCTAGGAGGTTGTCACTTTTAGGGCCTTGGTTGTCCCATAAAGAAAGGCCTTATGTGGACGGGCAACATGTCAATCAACTCGTCTTCATTTGTGCCACCCTACAGCACCATTTATTTGTTCAGATTTGCCCATCTAGAAGGTTTTCTTTGAGGTTGTCACTTTTAGGGCCTTGGTTGCCCCATAAAGAAAGGCCTTATGCGGACCGGCAATATGTCAATCAACTCGTCTTCATTTGTGCCACCCTACAGCACCATTTATTTGATCAGATTTGCCCATCTAGAAGGTTTTCTGGGAGGTTGTCACTTTTAGGGCCTTGGTTGTCCCATAAAGAAAGGCCTTATGTGGACGGGCAACATGTCAATCAACTCGTCTTCATTTGTGCCACCCTACAGCACCATTTCTTTGATCAGATTTGCCAATCTAGAAGGTTTTCTGGGAGGCTGTCACATTTAGGGCCTTGGTTGCCCCATAAAGAAAGGCCTTATGCGGACGGGCAACGTGTCAATCAACTCGTCTTCATTTGTGCCACCCAACAGCGCCATTTATTTGATCAGATTTGCCCATCTGGAAGGTTTTCTGGGAGGTTGTCACTTTTGGGGCCTTGGTTGCCCCATAAAGAAAGGCCTTATGTAAACGGGCAACATGTCAATCAACTCGTCTTCATTTGTGCCACCCTACAGCACCATTTATTTGATCAGATTTGCCCATCTAGAAGGTTTTCTGGGTGGATGTCACTTTTAGGGCCTTGGTTGCCCCATAAAGAAAGGCCTTGTGTGGACGGGCAACATGTCAATCAACTCGTCTTCATTTGTGCCACCCTACAGCACCATTTATTTGATCAGATTTGCCCATCTAGAAGGTTTTCTGGGAGGTTGTCACTTTTAGGGCCTTGGTTGCCCCATAAAGAAAGGCCGTATATGGACAGGCAACATGTCAATCAACTCGCCTTCATTTGTGCCACCCTACAGCACCATTTATTTGATCAGATTTGACATCTAGAAGGTTTTCTGGGAAGTTGTCAATTTTAGGGCCTTGGTTGCCCCATAAAGAAAGGCCTTATGTGGACCGGCAACATGTCAATCAAATCGTCTTCATTTGTGCCACCCTACAGCACCATTTGTTTGATCAGATTTGCCCATCTAGAAGATTTTATGGGAGGTTGTCACTTTTAGGGCTTTGGTTGCCCCATAAAGAAAGGCCTTATATGGACGGGCAACATGTCAATCAACTCGTCTTCATTTGTGCCACCCTACAGCACAATTTATTTGATCATATTTGCCCATCTAGAAGATTTTATGGGAGGTTGTCACTTTTAGGGCCTTGGTTGCCCCATAAAGAAAGGCCTTATGTGGACGGGCAACATGTCAATCAACTCGTCTTTATTTGTGCCACCCTACAGTACCATTTATTTGATCAGATTTGCCCATCTAGAAGGTTTTATGGGAGGTTGTCACTTTTAGGGCCTTGGTTGCCCCATAAAGAAAGGCCTTATGAGGACGGGCAACAAGTCAATCAACTCGTCTTCATTTGTGTCACCCTACAGCACCATTTATTTGATCACATTTGCCCATCTAGAAGGTTTTCTGGGAGGCTGACACTTTTAGGGCCTTGGTTGACCCATAAATAAAGGCCTTATGTGGACGGGCAACATGTCAATCAACTCGTCTTCATTTGTGTCACCATACAGCACCATTTATTTGATCAGATTTGCCCATCAAGAAGGTTTTCTGGGAGGTTGTCACTTTTAGGCCCTTGGTTGCCCCATAAAGAAAGGCCTTATGTGGATGGGCAACATGTCAATCAACTCGCCTTCATTTGTGCCAACCTACAGCACCATTTATTTGATCAGATTTGCCCATCTAAAAGGTTTTCTAGGAGGTTGTCACTTTTAGGGCCTTGGTTGTCCCATAAAGAAAGGCCTTATGTGGACTGGCAACATGTCAATCAACTCGTCTTCATTTGTGCCACCCTACAGCACCATTTATTTGATCAGATTTGCCCATATAGAAGGTTTTCTGGGAGGTTGATACATTTAGGGTCTTGGTTGCCCCATAAAGAAAGGCTTATCTTGACGGGCAACATGTCAATCAACTCGTCTTCATTTGTGCCATCCTACAGCACCATTTATTTGATCAGATTTGCCCATCTAGAAGGTTTTCTGGGAGGTTGTCACTTTTAGGGCCTTGGTTGCCCCATAAAGAAAGGCCTTATGCAGACGGGAAACATGTCAATCAACTCGCCTTCATTTGTCCCACCCTACAGCACCATTTATTTGATCAGATTTGCCCATCTAGAAGGTTTTCGGGGAGGTTGTCACTTTTAGGGCCTTGGTTGCCCCATAAAGAAAGGCCTTATGCGGACCGGCAATATATTCAGTTATGTAGCATATCTATGAAAGAAACATCCTCACTCCTAACCCTGACACTGATGTTTCTGATTCGATTTAATACTTTATTGCTTTCAGTGCCATTTTTTCAACATCCTATTACTTCTATGTGGTGACATTTATTTATTTATTTATTTATTGGTGCTTAACGCCACATCAGCAGCTAAGGCTATATCGTGGCGAGAAAACTACAGAAACAACAAGTATCGAGTGGGAATTAAAATTAATTCAATAAAATAAGAAATAATCACAACAATACTTAAAACCAAGAGCAGTCGAAACAGTAATGACTAAAGTTATAAAATCAACCTGGTGACATTTAGACTTGTGGAGTCTACGCTAAAAGAATAAAAACAATTTTAAAATTTATTAAAAAGGTTGATTTCTTTCAAAAATGAGATTATTTTATGCGGGCTTGTATGTTAAAATAAATCTCTTAGAGATTGTACTGTAAAATACTGCCCTCTAACAGGATTAAAAAAATCAGTACAATATAAAAGAATGTGTTCCAGTGACAACACCTGCTGACAAGGAACACACTCCGGTCGCATATTACCCTCAAACAGAAAGGAATGTGTAAGTCGTGTGCGACCAATATGACACCGTGTCAGAATAACATGATCTTTTCTACAAAGGTTACTGGATGGGTAGTGATCAAATATGTTTGGTCGGAAGAGATGGAGCTTATTATTTGTCGCCCCATCCCATTCCGCCTGCCAAAGAGATTTGATGTAGTTACTAATATGTTGTTTGAAATCACTGAAAGGGATGTTAAAATCAGTGAGAGGCTTGGTTAAAGCCTGTTTTGCTGCACTGTCTGCTTTGGTGTTACCAGCGATACCTACATGTCCGGATAACCAGCAAAACACGATATCATATTGGTCAGACATGAAAGTTGTTAACTTCTCACGAAGTTCCAAAATGAGAGGGTTCTTCAACTTGGGGTTGAGTAAAGCAAGTAAAGAGGAAAGAGAGTCGGAAAAAATAATCGACTTCTTTTCCTGTACATTCTCGATGTGTTCAAGCGCGAGGTGAATAGCCTTAACTTCAGCTGTGAAAATAGAACTCTGATTTCGGTATTCTAGTTGAGGTGATATGATCACCAGTAACAGCAGCTGATGATACTTTGTCACTATCCTTAGATCCATCTGTATAGATCCTTGTATATGTACTATACTTGGACTTTATTTCGGCATATTTTTGTTTGAACTCCAAGGAATTGGTATCAGATTTTTTGGTAGAAGCAATGTCCAAAACATCTGTAGGTTTTTTAAGATGCCAAGGAGGAATATGTGATTTACGGTTTTCTTTTATCGAATCAGAATCAATTTTGGCAGATTCCATGTGGGGTTTGATTCTAATTCCCAATGGAGGAATGTGTTTCTGGTGGCGGTTAAAAAATTCAACATTTTGAGGGTCTGAAACACAATTATAAGCAGGATTTGAAGGATTGGCTAAAAGTTTAGATACATACTGGAGAGACAGTTTAATTCTGCGCTTCTTAAGAGAAGGCTCCTCTGCTTCAACAAGCATTGAATTTATTGGGGAAGTTCGAAAGGCCCCTAGACTAATTCTAATACCACTATTGTGAATAGCATCAAGAGGTTTTAGGTATGACTTCCTTGCAGAACCGTAAACTATAGAACCGAAATCCAACTTGGATCGAACAAGTGATCTATACAGATGGAGCAAAGATTTTTGGTCAGTGCTACCAACGACCTTCAGTAGGTTCAGTGCTCTCTTACATTTAACGTTTAGTTGTTTTATGTGGGAAGTGAAATTCAGTTTGCTGCCAAACAACAAACCTAAGAATTTCACTTCTTTTACAACTTTAATGGTATTTCCATCCATTTTCAACTCTGGATCAAGGTGATGCTTCCGGAGCTTACAAAAATGAACACAATTAGTTTTAGTCTTTGAAAACTTAAAACCGTTTTCTGTAGCCCATTTCTGGATTCTGTTCAAACACAGCTGAAGTTTGCGCTCTATAGCATTCATTTTTTTTGCTGCTATAGCAGATTAAAAAATCATCAACATACAATGAGAAATCTACCATATTCTCAACTGCATCGATGATACTGTTAATTTTTATCGAAAACAGGGTAACGGACAAAATACTACCCTGAGGAACCCCCGATTCCTGTTCGCGCGGATCGGATAACGTTGATCCAACACGAACCTGAAATTGGCGGTCCTTTGAAAATTTTTCAATAAAAATAGGCATACGCCCTCTCAACCCCATGTTAAAAAGATCTTTTAAAATCCCATACGTCCACGTTGTATCATATGCCTTCTCCAGGTCAAAGAAGATGGCGACCACATGTTCTTTTCTGGCGAAGGCATTTCTAATAAACGTTTCAAGTCTGACCAAATGATCCACAGTACTTCTCTGGTTTCTGAAACCACACTGAACATCCGCAAGCAGATTGTTCGATTCCAGAAACCAGACAAGCCGGTCATTGATCATCCTCTCCATGGTTTTACATAGACAACTAGTTAGTTCAATTGGTCTGTAATTACTTGGATTACTGTGATCCTTATCAGGCTTTGGAATGGGAATAATTGTTGCCTTTCGCCAGGTAGGTGGAAACTGGCCAGTCACCCAAATGTCATTAAAAATTGACAATAAAAGTTCTAGTGAAGTTTGAGGGAGGTGTTTTAAAAGTTTATAATGTATATCATCGGGACCAGTAGCAGTATCCTTTGCTCTATGCAAAGAGTTGCGTAACTCTTCCATAGAGAAAGCTTCATTATAATCCTCTAAATTATTGGATGTAAATTTAATCTTTTGTTTTTCATTTTGTTTTTTAATTTTGATGAATTCTGGATTACAATTTTCTGACGACGAATGCTTAGAAAATGTGGAAGCGAGTTTGTTTGAAATTTCTGTATTGGATGTGATTAATGAGTTGTTATCCTTCAGGTGTTGTACAGTTGATTTTGTTTCTTTTCCTTTAATCTTTTTAATCATTTTCCAAATTTTTGTGATTGGTGTGTTTTGGTTAATTTTAGAAACATAAGTTTCCCAAGAATTTTTCTTTTTTTGTTTTATAAGTCGTCTTGTTTTTGCCCGATTAATACGCAGTTTATCCAAATTGTGTGTTGTAGGTGACTTGTTAAATTCCTTTTCAATTTTTTTCCGATCTTTTATAGCCTGTTTACACTCACTATCAAACCATGGTTTGGTGAAACGTTTTGGATTTGCCGAGGTTCTAGGGATGACTGTGTTTGCAATGTCAAGCAGCTCGTTTGTAAAATGTTCTCTTTGGTCAGCACTATCTTGAAATTTCTCCCGTGTGAGGCGTTCAGAACAAAGCGATGAGAAAGTGTCCCAATCGGCGTTTTTAAAGTTCCACTGGGGCACTCTCTCATCATCCACCGGAACTACACTCTCCAACACAATTGGAAAGTGATCACTCCCGCACAAGTCATCTTCTACCTTCCAAGAAAAATCGAGGAAGATAGAAGGGCATGCAATTGTAAGATCAATTGATGTATACGAACCAGATGCGGGGTGCAGATAAGTGTCTGAACCATCATTGAACAAACACAAATCATATTTTGTAATGAACTCCTCCAGAGTTTTACCTTTTACGTCTTATTGACCGCAGGAATTACCCCAAAGAGGGCTGTGTGCGTTAAAATCACCCAACAAAATGTATGAGGTTGGGAGCTGTTGGACCAGTAGCTCAAGGTCATTCAGTAGTAGGGTTTTACTGGGTGAAACATAAATCGAACAAATTGTAACTGTTTTGTCTAAAGTTAGGCGTACCGCCACAGCTTGTAAATTTGTCTGTAATGGTACAGAACTGTGAATGATGTCGTTCCTAACTAAAACAGATGTTCCACGAATATGAAGATCATTATCATCTGCCCAGGCATTATACGAAGTATAATGCTTAAAAGCTGAATGATCCAGCGAGTCAGGTTTCTTTAAAAGAGTTTCCTGCAGACAAAAAGCGGCAGGTTTATACTTTTGGCTTAGAAGACCCAGTTCATTAAAATTGTCTCTAAAACCTCGGCAGTTCCACTGTATTATATTATTGTTGTGTGTTTTATCCATATTTGGTTCAGATTTATCTGGTGGATGAATGGGTGAAATTGTCCCAATAGCTTTCTTAGGCGATTTGTGTCTTGGGGACATATTCTGAGAGGTGTTCGGGCGTAAGGGCCCGAATGTTTCATCGATGCACTCATCGACTTCCATCGATTCAAGGCCATCAAACCTATTACGTGTAACAGGGTCTTCAAGGGCCTTGGGGATTCTTTCTGGCTGTTTCGGCGTTTCTATATTCTTTTTGGCTTGATTCCTTCTCTGATTTTGACTCAGATTTTGATTTTGATTGTGTGGCTTCGGTTTTGTTTGGGCTTTTTTTATTCTGATCTTGCTTCCTTTATTTTTTTTTGTTGTCTGGTTTTAGTTGTTCCTGTTCTTTTTTCGGATTGATTTGTTTTCGATTGTTGTGTGAGTAGTTGATGATGTTTGTGTGGATTTTTGTTCTGTTTCGTTTGACTGTTCTATTGTAAAAGCTTCCACTAGAGATGGTAATGTGCCCTTGATCCATGTATATTGAATTTGGCAGCCTACTGCCACTGAATGTAATTTCTGTGATAATTTTGCAGCATATGAAGCTGATGATGTACGCATACCAGGCATTGATGATACAATATCTCTGGCCTCCTTAAAACTGATTTGCTTCTCGCATTTTATTTTCTGTATAGTCTTTTCTTTTTTCCAGACAGGGCAATCTTTGGATGATGACATATGATTGCCCTGACAGTTTACACATTTAATGGAATTGGTGCATGGCTCTTGGTGTTGTTGGCCGCATTTGTAAAATGTCGTTTGACCCCTGCAGTTGTTTTGCCCATAGCCATATTTCTGGCATCTGAAACATCGAAGTGGATTTGGAATATACAAATCCACTTTGATGTTCATATAGCCAACTTTGATTGATTTTGGTGGCTGAGAAGAATTAAAAGATAAAATATATGTATTTGGTTTTATTACTGAGCCCCCTTTCTTAATTTCTATATTTTTAACTGCAGTTACACCTTGTGATTCCAGTTCTTTCTGAATTTCGAGTACATCAATTCCTGCCAATTCTCTTGTTCTAATTACTCCTCTGCTGCTGTTTAATGAGGTATGTGGAAACACATTCACCTCCATATCTGCTAATCTGTCAATTTTCATTAAGTTTTTGGCCTGGACTTCCTTACTACACTCTATTAATATTGCTCCACTTCTTAGTTTTTTAACATGCTTGACACTGCCAGCAATTCCCTTAACAGCTTTTTCTAAGGCAAAGGGGTTAATGTCACTTGCCTTCTTACCTTCTACTGCTGCATATATATTATATAATTATAAATTTTGGCCACTTAGGCAATGTAGGTGAATCATTTGTATCTGAATCAGAATCAAAGATATCAGAAAGTGAGTCACGCCCTCGTTTAAATTTTTTTGTGTTTGAATCCATGGTTTGATGTTTAGTTTTTCATTTGCCCCGGCTCCCACCCACCGCGGAGTCCAACAAGGGGTTGAGTTACTGCCAAGCAGTGAACCCACCAGGCTGCCAGTATTCCCACATACTTATACTAGGGCAATATAATCAGCCAGTGTTGATGCCGAAGCATACCACTGACTGATTGACCTGTGTGTGGAAGTGCCATGTCTTCAGATGGCGATCATCCAACCAATCACTTTACAAAGAAAATAATAGTTGCCACGTAGAACTGAAACAGGCAGTGCAGCAAAATTTAATAGTTGTTAAAAATAGAATGTTTAAAAACAGTATACAATGGCAATTGTGGTATGTGATTAAAAGAAATGACTGATTGAATGACCACCAAATGCCCCCCGACGTGACACCCAGTACTTTTTGGGGTGGGGGCTCCCGATTGGCCAGAACGGGCCATCCGACCATCCTTCTACTCCCGAAATTGGGGCCAAAGCAGTGTGTTGGACATTATCGGAAAAATGGAGATCAGGGCCAAACAGTGTTTACGACATGATCTCCATCTTGGAGAACTGCCCTAACCGGGGCCCGAGTCCTCAACTGCCAGGATTCCTTCTTCCGGAGCCTTCGGAACGCACCTCACGGGAGAACAAGGTGCCTGCCAGATGGAATTAGCAGGGTTGATCATTTTGGTCCGGGGCTGCGTATTTGTATATTCCGCAGCAAACCTGCCCAATTGAACAGGCCGTCCTCTATCCGCCACCTGAGGAGCCGCCTAGTAGGGGATGATCAAACCCCCCTAGGATGTGGTGAAATAGAGACCGAACCAGAACCACGATCGCCATAGGTAGCATCATCTGAATCAACCGCTTTTCGCCACGGAGGTTCCTTCACATCTAAATCTTTTGTTTTATCCTAAATCCATATCAACGTTCCAAGCACAGAACACAAACTTGGTGTTATTCGTTGCGAAATAATGAATTCGCGTTCTTACTGGATCGTGGCTCAGCAATAACGATAATAGCTCCGAACTTGATGTACGCGGCTTCCACGAACCAGACAGGCTCATCTTTCCACCTCTGTGAACAAGAACAAACATGTCATCAATTTTCGAAGAATACTCACCTGATATGGGGACGAACTATCTACAGATCTCTCTCTTAAGTTGTATTGGGAGTTTTTTGAGTTTTTGAAAGATGTATCCCCAACCGTGTATCTGTCTTTCTTGAGACAAACACGCTTTTAACCCGTTTTTCGTCAGAGTTTGTACCAAACGACGCTACAGTACTTCAGCTTAGTAAAATATTCTACTCAAAGTTTGCTAAGCACCAAGTATACCCAACTACTTGTTTTAAGTTTTAGTTGAAATATTGTTATGAAAAGTGTATAATTATATTTCATATTTAATTTAATCTTTAATGATTTAAGCACAGAAATTAAGATTTTGTTTGTGTTTGACATTATTTTTTAGCTTTTGAATACGATAACCATGGAAAATGGATATTATTGGTAAAAGAGGAATTTTTTCAAATTTGCCAAAACGTTGACGGAGGCAATATCGAGTTTGAGACCCATTATTGTTAATTGCAGCTTGACAACGCCTTCTGATGCTCCCGATCAGGTTCCAGGTGGTCCTTTGTGGGATGTTGTTCCATTCTTGGACCAGCATGGCACCAGGCTCCTGGACACTTCTTGACTGGACTGGACAGACTGAAATTGCAATCTGCAACTCATTCCAGACAAGTTCGATTGGATTGA
The DNA here is from genome assembly GCA_031216915.1 of Pictodentalium vernedei. NCBI lineage: Eukaryota > Metazoa > Mollusca > Scaphopoda > Dentaliida > Dentaliidae > Pictodentalium > Pictodentalium vernedei. Next base: position 530,174,885 of record CM062296.1, on the reverse strand, counting down.
GGTCAGGGGATCTTGCTGGCCAGTCCATACGCTCAATCCCATCCCTCTGTCGGTACTCCCGGACAGCATGGGCAACATGCGAACGGACATTATCGTCCATCAGAATGAATCTATCACCCACTGCACCTGCATACAATCTGACGTGGGCATCCAGGATCTCACCAATATACACGCTGTGCAGTCAATGTACCACGGTCAAGGACACAGAGTGTTGTATGTCCATCCCAGCTGATGCCGCCCCGGATCATTATTGCCCCTCCACCATAGCGATCATGCGAAGCAATGTTTTCTGCATGGAATCGCTCTCCTGGTCTTCTCCATACCCTAGAACGCCTATCTGTGTTGTCTAGGCAGTACGTTGACTCATCTGTAAAAGGGACAATCTTCTCTGGTCCATCCATGGCCCATTCATATCGTGCCTGGCGGTGGTTCTGGGGCAGCTGAATGCGAATACATGGTCTTCTAGATCGGAGACCACCTTCATGCAACCTTTCCCGGATAGTCTGCGTCGAAGCATTTACCCCGGATGCATTCTGAAGGTCACTGCGAAGCTGGGTTGCTGTGTCAAAGCGGTTCCAACGGGCCTGAATGATCAAAAACCGGTCTTCGGCCGCAGATGTTGCCCTGTCTCTGCCACCACCATGTCGTCTGACTGGTGTGCCATACTGCTGAAATCTTGCCCAGGCTTTGGTGATCACCGTATGGTGCACATCAAGGGCTTCACCAACCTGACGATGGAAAAGCCCCTTGTTCCACCATCCATACAGCCCACCACATTTCTGCTTCAGACAAATGACTTCTTACATTTGCCTTCGCCATATTCAATCATTAAATCACAAGTGCTTGTGTTGAAATGAAGACTGAATACCCTACACATCTCATGTACATGTAGACAGTACACGAAAACATCATGGAAATCAACGGGTACATGATTTCCATGACTGTCACGAAAAGTCTGCCTGTCAAGAGAGCTGATGTAAACACTGGGGACCATCTCAATACATTCCTCAATCATATCCACCAAAAATATTTCACAATGATGTGTCAAATATGTGGTGTTTGGCAAACTTTGAGTTGTATATATATAACACTATCAGCAGTGATCCAGACGAAGGTAAACAAATAAGATTTTGTTTCTGTGATGAAGCCTTTGACAAAGTGTGGCACGATGTGTTACTATATAAACTTGAAAAAGGAGGCATAGCGGGCAATTTCCCGAGTGGTTTAAGCCCTGCTTGAAAGACAGACATCAGCGTGTCGTGCGAAACTATCAGTCGTCAACGTGGAGAAAGAGAGGTGCTGATGTTCCGCAAGGATTCATATTAAGCCCTCGTATCTTCCTGACGTACAATAACAATATTGCAGATGATATTTTTTGTAATATTCGCAGGCCGTCACATCTTCATATCTTACTGTGGATGACTAGGTTTGTTCGGCAGAACTCTTATCCAGTAACATACCGAAGATCGAAAACTGGGCTAAACAATGGCTTGTTGATTTCAACCGGGCAAAAACTGAATCACTGATAATTTCCCCAAAACGACCAGAAACCCCACATCCGACTTTCAGTATGCCAGGTACAAATGTAAAAGAAATCGGCAGATATAAACATTTGGGACTGGTGCAAAATGATCGCGAGTTCTGGGCAAATCACATCTCATAAATAACCACGAAAGCGTGGAAACGAGTATCACTTCTTAGGAAGTACAATTTCAGTTTGGATAGAAAAAAAACATTGAAAGGTACATTTCGCTTTCATACGAACCGTAGTTGAATATGCCGACACTGTCTGAGATAGCTGTTCTGAATCAGAGTCGTTGGAACTGGAAAAATCACGTGTTGAAGCTGCCAGAATAGTGATTGGCGCGACACGAAGCTCTAGCAAATCTCTTCTATATGAGGAAACTGAATGGGAAACTCTGCAAACTCGACGGAGCAAACATGAACTAAAACAGTTTTTCAAAATGTATCATAACCTTACGTCCGATTATTTGTCCACGATAGTATCCCATGCTACGTCTGCATCCCATGAGTACAATCTGCGCAACAACATGAACCTACCAGTCCCATTTTGTTGAACAACTTCTCATCAAAAGTCTTTCCTTCTATCAACCACTAGGCTGAGGAACACCTCGCTCGCTGATACTCTAAAACAACTCCTTGTATCAATTTATCTCATATATTAACAAAGACAAGTTGTTTATTCCGAGCCTTTTCTATTACCAAAATTCACGCAAATTCCAAATACATCATTGTAGTCTAAGTCTGGGCTGCAACAACCTCAACGAGAACTTACCCAACAACCACCGCTTTGTAGCTGTGGCAAACGTGAACGTACAATCCATCACTTTTTCGTTCTGTGTACAAAATATTTAGAAATAAGAAGCTCAACGCTCCATATTCTACCCCACAGAACAGATACTTACATCCTCATGTATGGAAGTGTCCGCAACAACGCTACACAATAATATTTGAATGCATTCATAAAAAACATTGAGGGAACGGGTACATTCAGTCGTTAATGTATACACCACAACCGAAATTTTCTTCATTGAACACTCTACTGGCAGTGGATGCTCAGGTGATGTTATTTTTCAATGACTACCTGTTGATTATGGGATTTATTCCATGAATACCAGTTGGTTATGTGACATTCAAACATCGCGCATTGATATTTCGCACGACATTCCATTTTCCAGAGTCTATTTTAACATTCTGTAATTTCTGTTTACGTTTTATAAATAGATAGTTTCTCCCCGGATTCGAGTGTGAGTTGTATCTTAGGCACTATATTGACAATTTGTGTGAGCTATTTTGTATCAGAAGTTACGTTCTTTTGTTTCTTCTTTCGGGAATACACCTTGATCGAATTGTGGTTAGTCAAGGCGGTGCCTTGTATATAAGCCAACTCGATATGCTGTCCGCGAATAATAATTCTGTTTTATGTAGGAAATAAAAATAAGAATTGAATCACGATTGTTCGAAATTCACGCGGTGATGAAACAAATTGATTATGCGCAAATTTACCATAAACCGCTTCGCGCTTCATGGAATTTGCACGTGATCAATTTGTTTCATCATCTCGTGGATTTTGAACAGTCATGATTCAATTCTTATATGTGAAAATATCAAGAGCGTGGCGAGACGGGCGGAAAGTGAATATAAATTGTTTCCTTCTGCAACCCACCTCGGATCTATTCAATATCTAACTTAAATTTAAGCTGATGGGGTGCTGTCAGACACTTTCAAACCTTCAGTTCTTTTGTCACAGTTTGTTGGAAAATGTCGTGTCTTCGGACAATTCTGGTAGGCGAATGTGTAATAAACAAATTTCTACCCGCGAGAATAATTCAGCAATCTACCAGTCGATGTAGCTCGGCCATTCAGCCTCGATCACATCTCTTCTCCCCTGACACCTTCAATTTTCACCCTATCACCATTTCACTAACTCCCTTTCATCACTTAAACACCACTACTAGTCTACCACTTGACAGAATACTTGGTCTTGCTTAAGAAAGGCAGTTCAGATAACTTGAATATGCAGTAGACAGATGATGACAACTGGTGTCTAAAGAGAATAGACGGTGGTTTACAGCGTTGAGTGAGGTTGAAGAATAAGGAAAACTCTCAATTTCAGGTAAGTCTAGTAATATGTTTTGTTCAAACTGTTAATAAGATGTGAGTAAATATAAAATATAGATTTGAAGCACATTAAATTTAATATGTCAACTAACTGTTGAATAAGTTTCGCATCATTTAATCCTGCCCACCTATTAACAAATGATTTCCATTTCAATGTTATTTTTACACTTTGGCTCCCAAACATAGCTTACGAATCCTCATTGGAACGACCTTATCTAACTCCCTTTAACCATTTTACTGCCACGCCCACTTTATCCATATATGGAGGACCTCTATGTATGCCAAGAATCGAGGAAGTTCAATAACATTTATGACATACTTGAAACTCTGTCATCTGATTAATTGTTGGAAAGGTTGGAAAGGGCTTTCCGAGCCCTTTCCAACAATTAATCAGATGGTAGATTTGATCTGCGCATACCAGAACGTACAGATAGTCATCATAAAGTATGCGACCGTAGTCGCTTTCGGCAGCGTAAGTGTTAAGGCTGGCCCTAAGCCATGTTTCGAAACAAAGAAAAACTTTTCTGATACTTAAAAAACAACATTACATCATGTAGAACTTGTTTTAGATAACTGATTTAATATTGAAAACACGTTTAGAATTGTTGCGGAATAATTTAAACAGCGCGATTAAATGTGGTCGGCGCTGTTCCCCAAAAATCCTCATACCAACATTGTTTCTACTTTTTGCCTACCTACCATATCTTATCTTCTCCCTCCCCCCCCCCCCCCCCCCCCACCACCATTGGAACGACCTAGACTAAGTCATTCTCAGGAGGGATTATAAGCTGTGGTTAGAAAAAAGAAATCTTTCTGTTACTTAGAAAACAACATTTTAAGTTTGGTCTACATCTCGTGTTAGAAAAAGGATTAACTTGTTTAACATCGGGCAAAAATTCACATGTTAACTAACTATTGAATAACTTTAACAGCATCTTTTAATTCGATCAAAGACATTTACAAAAATCGTCTTTTTAATTTTTTGATTTCCAAACTTAACTTATTTTCCCTCGATGGATCGACATCATCTGACTCGTTATAAAGAGGGATCATAAGCTATGTTTTGAAGCGAATATCGGCTAGTTTCTGTCCTTAAAAAACTGTATTTATTTACCTTTTATTGGTCACTTTTCCGCATCTATGGCTATATCATGACCGCAGCATAGGTATGAAGTCAAGTTTAGCCAATCGTTTATATCTATCTAATGGAAGCGTGGTGGCTCAGTTGTTACGGTATAGAACTTCAAACCGAAAGGTCCACAGTTCGATCCCCACTGCGTTGTGTCCTTGGGAAAGGCAAGTAATGCCGACTTCCCGCGAGGGGGCTCGATGGCGCTATGTACTAAGGCCTACTGCACGTCGATGGTGCATTTGTCGTCAACCAGTGCTAACCCTGCCTGTGTGGAGTTAGTACATTGGGGAATCTGGCAGTTGCTCGGTGGTTGTCTCCGGGTACACCGGCTTCCTCCTTCCGTAAATAAATAAATAAATAAATAAATAAATAAATAAATAAATAAATAAATAAATAAATAAATAAATAAATAAATAAATAAATAAATAAATACCTTGTCCATGCTAGAGGACTTACAGCTCAGACAATGGTTACCGGGTCCTATTTTACCAACAAAACAGAACTGTTTGACCACAGTAACCAGGTACCGTTCCACTTCTCCGGGATCCCATGGGGGACAATATTGTAAGTGTGATTCTCATGATAATATGTTAACTTGTTCAATATCAGGATCGTAGCCAGGATATCAAAGTTAAGGAAGCTTCTATACTGGGTTCAGTGTAACTTTTACTCATGCATTTCAACCAATTTCATGGCATCCGTGTTCCTAGAATTATGGATACAACCATTTAAATAGTGTCTCGTAGTGTAAGAAATACTGTGATTTCGTCCCTTATACTTTTCAGTGGAGGTAATCATGAAATACAAGATGGTTGCCGTTGTTGGGTCGAATGACTTGTGGTCTGCTTTTATTTAAAAGGGCAGAAAAAAGACTTAAAGTACTTCAATTTAATTCTTAATACCGGTATTCTCCCAGTCGAATGGACAATTGGTATGATTAAGCCAATATATAAAAACAAGGGTAACCCATTACATACAGACAACTACCGTAAAATAAAAATTGAAATATTTGTCGTCATATGCCGATAATGTCCAATGTAACAATCCATATTGCCCCGACTGTAACGCGTAGTCACTTCTAATACAGACGCCATTATTATCATTCATTGGGCCATCTAAACTCTCCTCAAAATATCACATCCCTCACCAGGTTAACCATTATCCACATCTTCCCCGTAGTTTAAAATAATATTTATCCAAGAAGGAGTAGGATCTTAGTTTGAAGTACCTCTGAGTATCTCGTCCCATCCATCATTTCTCATAGTGGCCTTCCGAGTGTGGTGAAAGCGGACTTAAATTAGTGGACTACTTATTTATATTGTGGGTAAGGGGTCAAGGCATAGTGAAAATTGTGTAGTCTCGAGTTAATCTGCAGTGTTGAAGATAACATACTCACTACAAGGGGATGGCAGGTAGACAGCCAGTCTGGCTATGTCATCTCCATGCGGTATGTTCATTTGCACTATGTTTTGTAAGAACAATTTTGTAATCTATCCTGTTATAGATGTACGTTTATACCGCAAAAATAAAGAAAGAAAGAAAGAATAACACTTTTAAGTAACATCACTAAATTATTCACCAGCATTCTAAGTGAACGACTGAATAATTTTCTTAATGACAATAACCTGTTGAGTGAAGTACAAGCAGGGTTTCGCCGGAATTACTCTACGATTGATCATATATTCTCTCCACGGGCAATTAGAGAGCTATTAAAACTAAAGAAAAAACCCTTTATTGTGCATTTATTGATTTTTCTAAGGCCTTTGACATGGTGTGGCACACAGCGTTATGGAAAAAACTAATAAACTCCAATATAGATGGAAAAATATTACAAATAATAAAAAATATGTATAATAATATTAAATCAATGGTTACGATTGATGGAAAAAATTCTAAATGCTTTTCTAGCAGCACCGGGGTCAGGCAAGGGGAAAATTTATCACCGATTCTCTTTGCTATTTATTTAAATGATTTAGAAAACTTCCTCATTGACAAAAGTTGTAATGGTCTAGTCATAGACTCCTCTCCGGCGCAACTGATAATACCCAAACTTATTTACAACTTTTGGTGCTCTTATATGCTGACGACACCGTTTCTTCTCCCTAGTTCAAGAAAAGAGTTACAAAATACATTAAATAACTTCTATACATACTGTAATCGCTGGAAATTGGAAATTAATATAAATATATCAAAAATATTAAAATTTGGAATCTGCTCGGGCAGAAATGAAAAATTTTATTTGCGGGGAAACACCGATTGAAACAGTAAATGAATACAAATATCTGGGCGTAACACTCACAAGAAATCTACAACTGAAAAAAATTACCGCTGTGCAGAAGCAAAAAAAAAGCCATGTACTCAGTTATAAGTAAGGCGCGTAGAAACCAACTCACAACCGATATTGTCATAAAAATATATAAAAAGTCCATAATCCCAATTCTAACTTACGGATGTGAAGTTTGGGGCCACGAAAACTGTAAAACTACTGAAAAGCTCGAATTATGGTTTTTAAAATTTATTTTAAAACTTAAAATGTCTACCGGAGATAATTTTATATATGGCGAACTTGGACTAATACCCGTTGGAATTAAAATTAAAACACGATGCTTAAACTTTTGGGCCAAATTAATATCCGGTAAAGAAAGTAAAATATCAGTCTCCTTGTACTCCATCTTGTACCTGAATCACCTTCACGGCTTATATTCATCACCTTGGATCCAATTTATAGCAACACTTTTAAATAGTCTTGGCTTGGGCTACATTTGGGCTAATCAGAGCATAATTAACCCGAAACATTTTGACTCCATAATAAAGGAAAGACTTAAAGACATATTTTTGCAAGAATGGAGAACGGCAATGAATAACTCGAATGAGTATCAATTTTATAGATCAATAAAAACAGATTTCGGATTCGAAGATTACCTTAAACAATTGCCCCTATCTTTGGCAACCCCTCTTCTTCAGTTTAGGGTTAGAAATCATAGGCTTCCCATAGAAACGGGTAGCTGGGCGGTTGTAGAAATATCTCAACGAAAATGTAACTTGTGCGAATCCGAATTAGAAGATGAATACCACTTTATTTTAGTTTGTAAAAAATTACTTTATACACGCAAGGAATATATAAAACCCTACTTTTGGCGACATCCGAGCATGTTGAAACTACAAAGTCTGTTCTCGAACTCAAAGATCAGCCAAAGCTGTAAATTGGCAAAATTTATCAAAAAGATAAAACTCCTTCTAAAAACTTCTCACAGCTAAATCTAAAACCAAAACCCACCAATACCACCTATACCCCGAATATCGGGCCAAGAGTACAAAATGTAATAGCAAATACATATTCACACACTGATCTTCTTCTCTGGTTTTCTAAATTTCAAAACCCTGTGTGCTTATAACTTTTCAAGAAAGGAGAACAACATTATCCACTTTCACATAGATATCCGAACCCACCCAATCCAATTTATAGGAGTTGCATTTACCTCCATCTCTTCTCAGTTTTTCAGATTTAGTAACCAGATCAGAAAATGCGACATGATGCTTCCGCATGACCAAAATGTCATCTCCGACATATATATATATATATATATATATATATATATATATATATATATATATATATATATATATATATATATATATATATATATGCGCGTGTGCGTGCGTGCATGTGAAAGGGGGTTGGGGGTGATCAGTCTACACACACATGTTCGCGTCCCTGTGTATATCTATTTTAGCACGCGCTTATGTGTGTGCCTGTGCGTAAGTGGCACTAAAACTGGCGCGCGGGTAGGAAAAGTAGAAGTTAATCAACTCAAGGAAAAGTCATTACGTTTTGAACATCTGGCATTCCTGGCCCTCTTCCTTGCATTTTTTCGCATACAAAATCTTTCGACGTAAATGCAAAAGCCCGTTCTACCTTTCGTTATAACGTTTCCTTGCAAGGGAGAGTCACACCGGGTTAATGCTACGCGTCGTTGATTGTAGGCATATATTGCAAGTTGTTCGTAATGATGAAATATCAAAAGAAAAAACGTGGAAATAACATATAATTTCTTGCAACTCTAGGCCAGTTCATCTATCTTATCTTTCCCCAACTCCTCACCGCGACGATGTCTGGGTTAGGGGCTGTTTGCAAAAGTATATAGATATATATATATATATATGCATGTGTGTATGTATATTTATGCACATGTGTTTGTGCTTGTGCATATAGGTATGTGTGTGTAATGTGTATGTATGTGGATGTGCTGTATAATTCAATCCCGCCGAGATATCTCCGCGGTGCATGTTGGGGAGTGACATGACATCACCAAAACTCAGTCAAGTTGGCTCTGAACCAAGGGGACATAAATGAGAGAGAGAGGGGGGGGGGGAAGAGGGGGGTGGGGAGGCGGCGAGAGAAAGAGAGAGAGAGAGAGAGAGAGTATGGAATAATTATTTATCAGGCTATTTTGACACGGACATGTGCTGTACAATATATAACTGTTTTTCTTTGTACCATTGTAACTTGACTCCATGAAAATGGAAATAAGTTAGAAAAAATAAATCATATCAGACTACGAGCTATCCAATTTTCATACTTTTTGAAATTTTGAACGATCTGGAGGATAATTCGACCTCATCAGTAGACGGAAATTGCCGATTCTGGCTCAGCAAGGAAAAATGTGTTTCAGGCTCACAATGGGAATTTCCATTGCAACATTTTCTGGCTCAGCTAAAATCGGACTCAGTCAATTTTCGCCTGAGCTGGTATTTGGGATAAGGTTAATCCAATCGGGGGGGGGGGGGGGGGGGGGAGTCGGGAAAAAATTGCCGTACACGATCCCTTTTTTTGCGTTCGACCTTCCCGGACACCCATCCACCCCAAAATCGCAAGATGTTTCTTATTTTCCGCATAGTTTTTCCGGTCATTTCGAACATCCACCCCATGTCCTGCCCAAAAATTGTTTTCTAACAATGTTTGGAAACCCACCCCTCTCAGCATCATATATCAAATTTTTAGCACTCTACTTTTTATAATGCATAAATTGTGATGTATTTAGCTGGTACAATCCTGTATTATTAGGAATTATTCCTGATTTTTCCAGTAAACTAACCACATGCTAGGTCTTTGCACGGCGTTAAAACTGGCATGTCATGGTATAGCTAAGTTGCCGAAATGACATAAAGCAAGGCCTGTTAACGACATAAATAAGCTCAAATAGTTTTTTTGTGTGGGACCAAAAAACTATTTGAGGCTTATATATATTCAAGTGGTAAAAATTGCGTTGTCAAGGATTATTTTCTAGTATTTCTGAGCATTTCTTATGTGACCCAGAGATTTTTCAGAGGTATTTTGACACAAGGAATGGCATGCGATTGGTTTTATAGAAACCCATTGTTTGACACATGAACCTGCGTAGGCCCTTTAAGTTGTGCCTATTTTATACAAATGGGACGTGAGAGCTTTGTTTTAATTTTTTATTAATTTTATTTTATTTTTTTAGCACCGGTTGGTGCAATTGTTATATGAACCATTTGGTTTACTGTTAGTTGTACCTTGATTCTTGATGTATGTTAAAAATAATTTACATATATTTAAAGTCTTCATTTCTCAAGAGACATGAGGAACCAAAAATGCCTTTTATTATCTGTGATTATAAAAAATGTTTGAATACACAAATAGGATATGCAATTATATAAATCGAGACACTGAAGGCCGAACAGACTGCTGGTTCAAAACATCATTGGCCCAGCACTGGGCCCAGATAGGCCAGATAGCTCAACATACCCTTCAATACAACGCCCCCCCCCCCCCCCTTAATAGGGCTATGATGTGTGTATATTAGTCTAAATCACTTTAGAGTGATTAGTTTGGCATAAAATGACACCAGGAAAAAATTTGAAAGGAGTTATAATTTTTTTTTTTTTTCGAGCCGTTTGACCACCCACCCACCCCGGCATCGTGTACTACAAATTTCTTCCGAAAATAAACTCGAAGTGAGCCAGCAAAAGACGATCTTTTATAATTGTTAATATCCATAGGAAACTGTAAAAGTGTCAAGATAGCTGACCTCAGATATTTGCGAAAACGAACTTTTCTGCACATCACTCAGTGCAATTTTCTTATAGGGATTTGTAAGGCGATCCCTTCGTTCTCACCCTTCGAAATGATCCAGAACAGACGATTTCGAAAAAGCTCCGTCTGCGTGAAATTTCTCATAGGGATTTGTGATGCGCTGTAATCTGGCACACGTCAGGACTGACGATTTTACACACATTGCCGTTTTGTCTCATGTTATTATAATGGGGATTTTGGTAGATTTGTAATGGGTGACTGTGTAATGTGCCACCGCCTTGGAAACCATTAGGTTTTTTCCCTGCGTTTTGCAGTGTCTCATCAATGGATATAGTCATTTTCGACAGAGATCTATCAAATTAGAGGAAATAATTTCAAACTCCCTCAAATTTAATCGATCGCGGTTCTGTCTGTTTTTATGTTTCATCAACAGATGTGGTTGATTTCACAGAGGTCTATGACTGCCAGAAAATAATTTCACCTCCAATTCAATGCATCGCTGTTCTTTCTGATTTTGTAGTGCTTCATCAACAGCTGTGGCCGATTCCACAGAGATCTATCGAATGTAAGTAAGTATATCTTTGTTGACATGGGCTTCTCAAACAATACATGATGTATTTGCTTTTTATTACAATGGAACCCGACCTAATAGGGCTATGGAGTATCCGACCCTCTCTGGGGGGAGGGGTAAGGCCCCAAAACTCAAGTGTTAGAAAGGTAGTCATGTGATATATCATTTTAATTGTCGTGGCGCGTTTATTTCGAATATGTAATATTTGCCCTCCCGGGGGAGGGGCTGAAGGCTAAACCAGCAAGAATTTAAGTTTCAGAAAGGTTGTCATGTGATATATCAATTTAAAGGTCATGACTCAAATATGTCGAATATGAAGTATCCGACCCTCCCGGAGGGGGTGGGGCATAGGGGTAAGCCATAAAAAATTTAAGCTTTCGAAAGTTAGGCGTGTCATATATCATTTTAAAGGTCTTGACTTGAATATTTCGAATATGAAGTATCCGACCCTCCCCGAGTGTGTCGGGCTGAGGAGTAAGGCATAAGTAAGTTTTAGAAAGTTAGGCGTGTCATATATCATTTTAAAGGTCTTGACTTGAATATTTCGAATATGAAGTATCCAACCCTTCCTGAGGGTGTGGGACTGAGGGGTAAGCCATCAAACATTTAAGTTTTAGAAAGGTAGTCATGTGATATATCATTTCAAAGGTCTTGACTCTAATATTTCAAAAATGAAGTATCCGACCCTCCCCAAGGCGGTTGGGTTGAGGGGTAATGCCCCAAAGACTCAAGTTTTAGAAAGTTAGGCGTGTCATATATCATTTTAAAGGTCATGCCTTGAATATTTCGAATATGGAGTATCCGACCCTCCCCAGGGAGTAAGGTCGTCAAAACCTTAGGCGATGCGAACGACGCACTCTTCAACATGTGACAATGTGTGAAAACATGTAAAACTTTTTAGCTTTTTTTAAAAGTGTTTCATCAAAGGATTCCATTGATTTGGCCGTGATGTCTCGTATGTAAAACAGTCCAAATTGACAGAAACTGCAAAAAACCCATGTATTTTTCCGTTGGTGTTTTCCAGTGTCTCTTCGTTGGGTGTGATTGATTCGATGGAGATCTTTCAGATGAGAGATATTTGCAACCGCATGCTATCTTGGTTTATTCCAATCAGTCAATCAGAGACGAATACAGCTTTATGTAGTGTGCCTGTTCGATGGATGTGGTTGATTCGACAGATTCGAAGGAGATCTATAAAATGAGAGAGAGGAGATTTTCAAATGCATGGCATGCTGCAGTGTAGCTTGATACCACGCTCAAAGAGAGAGAATCCAAATGAGATGAGTGAAAGTATTATGACACATTAAACTGTCTGACGAATCCTCTCGGGAAGGAACCCCAAAACACTAACGCGACGTCTTCACGAATACATTTTGAGGAAGCTACACATCCCCCAAAAAACAATCGAACACAACTATTTTACTCGTTGACCAGAAGCTCGACACTACTCGCAGAACTCATTAACTTTTTCAATATAATATAAAGTTTATGAGTCGATTAAAGAGGGATGATTTTTGACTAGAGAGATTCGCGAATGTAATGTGACAGAGTAGAGATCTGACTACTTCCACATTTTAGTGGAGTAGAATATGACAAACATTTGGCAAGTGATTCGTAAACGTTCTGAGATAGAGTCATCTGACTGCTATTACTATAAAATTTAGGATAGTGAAACATACCAAACTTTTGAGCATGTGATTCGTGAATACACTGTGACAGAGAGATCCAACTGCTATCACCTCGACATTACGGAATAATGAAATATGACAAACCTTTCGAGCAAGTGATTCGTGAACATACTGAGAAAGAGAGAGATTTGACAGGTACTACTACAACATTTCAGGAGAGTGAAACATGCCAAACTTTCGAGCAAGTGATTCGTGAACATACTGAGATAGAGGAATCTGACTGCTATTACCACGACATTTCAGGAGAGTGGAATATGACAAACATTCATGTAAGATACTTGTGAATATATTGTTACAGAGTAAAGACCTGTCTGCTATTCCTACCCCATTTCAGTAGAGTGGAACCATGACAAATTTTCAGGTAAGAGATTACCGAATGTACTGCGACAGAGCAGACTGTTGAAAAAAACTCTTTTTTCCATGCAAATTTCTCATAGGAATGTGTAAAATGGCCACGTCTTCAACATCCGTCAGAGTGAAAGTACTCCAAGAGTGTCGTTAAACCTCAATAAATAAATAAATACCTAATCAAACACTGTCTTTAAGGTGGTGTTATGTAGGGAAATCTCACATACGCTTTCGTTTTCATCGGATAACTGAAATTCATATTAAAATTCAGCATGATTGATGTTGAAAATGGAACCATAACATGACGTAATCCTGGGCCCTTAAAAAAAGATTATCGAATCGAGTGACAAACACATATGTCACCAAAGTCGTCAATTATTCTTGTTTCTCTACCGATTATTTTATTATACATGGATTATGACTGCGCGTCTTGATGAATGTTTTGGGGATAAAGCCTGATAACATTAAAAAAACAAAAAAAACCATCAAAATAACTCAGTGGAATGACATATCATCTTCAGTAAGCCAATGTATATCATCGAACTCTTCCATAACTTTTGATGTTGTTAAAGCCGTATTCTTATCCGAGTAAATTGTTCCGTTTTATGGACTTTAAATTTTTTCCGCAAATGTGTTTTTTTAGGCGATAACCCTCATGATACACGATGGAATGCCATGACGTCACACTCTCTTGATCCATCTTCACACCTCAGATATTTTAACTTAAAAAAAACCCTCAAAAATAACTCAGTGGAATGACATATCATCTTCGGTACGCTGATGTATCTCATCGATGTCTGGTGATCTCCTCCCTTAAAGTTTAATGTTGTTGATGCCGTATTCTTATCGGAGTAAATTGTCCCATTTTTATGGACTTGACATGTTTTTCCCGCAAATGTGTTTGTTTTTTATGCGATATCTCTTATCATACACGATGGAATGGTATGACATCACACTCTCTTGATCCAACTTCACACGTCAGATATTTTTTGTCGTTCATTCTTCTTCTGTCTTTTTACAGTCATACGGTAGAAGTTGTCATTAGATGTTCGGAAGTGACTTTAAACACTAATATATTACGAAGAAATCACTTCTCTTTCCTTCACAGTACACAAAACAACCGAATGTTTTTTGTTTTCAAGAGAAATACCTCGTCACAAAGACATCTGAAATTCTTATTCAGTCACGTATTGTGTGTCTGTATAATAATTGCAGGTGGTGTTATAAAACACGCATTAAAATGAAAGTATCCATTCAAACGCTGCGTTCAGACACAGTGGGTGGTAATTAGTTTAACGACTCATGATGGGATCACATAAAAACCGGCATTTTTTCGGTCTAAAAATTCAGACGATCGACACAGTAGAGCTCAGTCTATTATTATATTTATAAATTATTATTATATGCCGCTTACTATTTTCGTGCATCTCCAGACGCATACACACACATTTGGGAGGGTCCATCGCCTCATTGTCGAACTCTATGCCGCGAAGCCTTTAAGCTGATACGTGCCATGACTACCCTTTTAAAACGTGAGATTTTAACGTAATTTGCAGTATTTTCTTCACCTTTGTAAACCCTTTGCAAGTGTACTAGGTAAATGGCGCTTTTTTCTTTAGTAGAAAACACTGTAGTTTATCACTTATTGATCGTGTTTCTTAGATTTTTTCTGTCAGTCTGCTTGTGACCAACGAGTTTTCTAAACTCGAAAACTCTTTAAATATTTGCTGGAATGACATTATATTTGGTATGCAAGTGTATCTTATCGTTGTCCAGGCTCAGGCATGACGGTGTTATTCTTATCAGAGTTATGGCTTATTATAGACTTGGTACTTTTCGAAAATGTGTTTTGTTTTTTAGGCGATAACCTTCAGCATACTTGGCGAAATGACGACATATTTGGTATGCAAATGTATCGCTCATCGATAACTATGCCGGTGTCGCTCTGCTTATTTATTGTTAGAGTTATCGATGACTCGGAATTTTACAGTCCTGTTGGTTGTTATGTTCTGAATATGTTTTTTTCTTGAACTGTATTTTTCTGTATTGTGCCTGACGGTGATCTGCGCGTACGTAGAACAAACTTGCCACAAGGTACATGGCTTCATTGTATACATGTACCTTCTCCAAACTTATCATTTGTGACACCTCACCGGGGTGTTTTCGTTGAGCTCCTTCCTGTTAGTTGAGTCACATGCCTCGAACTAAGGGTAATGACTTGGTTTAAAATAACAGTAAAGTAAATGAGGTTTGCAATTTGTGAAGTGAGAATGATTTTTGAAACGTGTTTAAATGCAGTAATTGAATCCCAATAGTTTCTGAATGAAATGATGAACCTGGGACCAATGCTGGGGAGCCCTGCAGTTGTTTTTTTTATCTCTTGAATTGTGTTTTTCTGTAATATGGCTGGCGGTGATCTGCGCGTACATAGAACAAACTTGCCACAAGGTAAATAGCTTCATTGTACGCATGTAGCTTCTTCCAGCTAATCACTTGTGACACCTCGCCGGAGGGCACTCGTCGAAATCCTTCTTGTTAGGGGTCACATTCCTCAAACTAAGGGATAATGGCTTATTTTAAAGTAACTGCCAAGTAAATAAGGTTTACATTTTGTAAAGTCAGAATGTTTATGAAACGTATTTAAATGCAATATTTGAATCGCAATAGTCACGTGATAACATGAAGAACCCGGAACCAATGTTGGGGAGCCCTGCAGTTGTTTTTTCTTGAATAGTATTTTTCTGTAATATGCCTGACGGTGGTCCGCGCGTACATAGAACAAACTTGCCACAAGTTAAATGGCTTCTTTATTTTCTCATGTACCTTCTGCCAGCTTACCACTTCTGATACCTTACCGGAGGTTAATTGGCGAAGTCCCTCCTGTTAGGGGTCACATGCCTCGAACTAAGGGATAATGAATTGGTTTAGAGTAACAGCCAAGTAAATAAGGTTTACATTTTGTGAAGTCAGAATGCTTATGAAACGTACTTAAATGCAATATTTGAATTCCAATAGTCTCATGATGAAATGATGAACCTGTGACCAATACTGGGGATTCTTGTAGTTGTTTTTTCTTGAATTGTATTTTCCGCAATATGCCTGACGGTGGTCTGCGCGTACATAGACCAAACATGCCATTAGTTAAATGGCTTCTTTATATACATGTAACATATCTCAGATTATCACTTTTGACACCTCACAAGAGGTTACTCGTCGAGCACCTTCCTGATAGCGGTCACATGCCTCGAACCAAGGGATAATGACTTGGTCAAGTAAATAAGGTTTACATATTGTAGATTGAGAATGTTTTACGAAACGTATTTAAATGCAATATTTGAATCTCAATATTATAGTTTGAGAATGAAATGATGAACCTGGGACCAATGCTGGAGAGCCCTGCGATTGTTTTTGACTTGAATTGTATTTTTTTTCTAATACGGTGGTCTGCGCATACATAGAACAAACTTGCCACAAGGTAAATGGCTTCATTATACACATGTACCTTCTCCCAGCTTATCAGTTGTGATACCTCACCGGAGGGTACTCGTCGAACTCCTTCCTGTTAGGGGTCTCATTCCTCGAACTAACGGATAATGACTTGGTTTAAAGTAACGGTCAAGTAAATAAGGTTTACATTTCGAGAAGTCAGAATGCTTATGAAACGTATTTAAATGCAATATTTGAATCTCAATAGTCTCGTGATAACACGATGAACCCGGGACCAATGCTGGGGAGCCCTGCAGTTTTTTCTTGAATTGTATTTTTCTGAAATATGCCTGACGGTGGACCGCGCGTAGATAGAACAAACTTGACACAAGTTAAATGGCTTCTTTATACACATGTACATTCTTCCAGCTTATCACTTGTGACACCTCACCGGAGGTTAATCGTCGAATTACTTCCTGTTACGGGTCATATGCCTCGAACTTAGGGATAATGGATTGATTTAAAGTAACAGTCAAGGAAATAAGGTTTACATTTCGAGAAGTCAGAATGTTTATGAAAATATTTAAATGCAATATTTGAATCCCAATAGTTTCATGATAAAATCATGAACCTGGGACCAATGCTGGGTAGGCCTGCAGTTGTATTTTCTTGAATTTTATTTTTCTGTAAAATGCCTAATGGTAGTGCGCGTACATAGAACAGATTTGCCACAAAGTAAATGGTTTCTTTATTTACAAGTACCTTCTCCCAGCTTATCACTTGGATAGTAGTGGGGTGTGTGCCAACTGCAGAGATGTTTTACAGTTGTTAGAGAAGTGTGTTGGGTTCGGGCGAGAAATTGCGGAGCTGAAGCGAAAGCTGAGAGGGCTCGTGTATCTGGAGTCACACCAATGAACGTTACCTATGATGGGGAGGTGGAAGGAGGATGGAAGGTCGTTGTGGACTCAAGGAAGAAACAGGGAGGCAGGAAACGTGGGGGTAAATGCTTGATGTGGGTGGTGTAACCCAGGAAGGGGATCTAGTAATAAAATTCGGAAGGTGGCGTTATGACAGGGCTAAGTAGAGTCAGGCCAGAGTCGGCGTAAGGGTGCCAACTGCCAGGGTTGCTAGGCGGTGTTTAGAGAACAGGTTAAGTGTGTTAGATTCCGATACCCCTGAGGATGAGAGTGAGGGGGACATTGAGGGGGGGGGGGGTGGCTGCTGATATTGATAGGCCAAATGGGGTAAGGAGGGCGGTGAAGTGAAAGAGGAGACGAGAGGCATGCAAAACGAGGCGAGTTGCAGATGATATAGGAACTGGGGGGAGAAGAAGAAAATTAGTTGTAGCGGGGAGTAACAATGTACGTGGGATTAACAATGTAGTTTGTGGTCCCGATAGTTCTAATCGAACAGTCTTGTGCTTTCCGGGGGCGAAGGTGGAGGATCTGAGGGACCGGATAGATGGTATTGTGGCAGGGTCAGGATTGCAACCGGTAGTTGTGGTCCACGTGGGGGCCAACGATATCAGGGAGAGAAGGTCAGTAAGTTTGGTGGAGTCGTATAAAGGTATAGTCAGCAAACTGCTAAGTAGGAATGCAAGAGTAGTTGTATCCGGGGTCCTTCTTGTGCTTGGAGGTGGGGAGGAACGATACTCAAGGATTTTGGCGCTGAATGAGGAGTTGGAAGACTACTGTGTTGACCTGGGGATACCCTTTATCGACCATTGGGACACGTTGTTTTGGGGCAACGCGAGCATGTACGGGCGTGACGGGTTGCATCTTAGCAGGATGGGGAAATGGGTATTGGGGGAAAAAATTCTACGAGTAGCGAAGCCTTTTTTGGAGGGGAGCGAGGTGGGAGACCAGAGGCCAGAGGCCAGAGACAAGTATAACAAGAGTGGACACAGGTGGGGTGAACAAGAGCGAGGGAGACAGAATAAGTTTACCAAGGCTAGCGCCAGAAAACAATGAGACCAGTAGACAGAAACCAATGAATCTCGGAACCCTGAAAGTGGGTTATAGCAAAATCCAGGGTCTCCACAGGAAAGTAAGTGAATTTGCGACATTGATCGCGGCAGTGGACTTTGATGTCATGGGCTTAAACGAGACGTGGGTAAGACACGACAACAGGTAGACCAAGTAAAGGGGTGCGTGTGGATAGGTATAGGGCGAACGGAAGGTCAGAAAAAGGGGGGAGGGGTAGGCATGAACATTAGAGATGATTTAAAACCGTCGCTGATCACAGACATGGAAGACGTCAGCACCTCGGCTGAGGTATCGAAAGAAATTGGATGGGTAAAGATCAATCTGCGAAACAAAAGTATTGCCCTTGGGATTGTGTACTGTGCGGTGGAGGGAAGCAAACCCGAGTGGAATGACTCGATATACTCAACACTAAGGTCCAATATCACAAACTAGAAAGCAGGGGGTTCGGTATAATTCTGATGGGTGTCTTTAATGTACACATAGGTGATAAGGAGGAGGGCATAGAGGGTGGGGACAAGAAAGTCAACAGGAATGGAAGGAAGCTGTTGAACTTCACAAATGAGCTCGGTCTGAAGATTCTGAACAGGGACGCGAGGTGCAAGGGGAAATGGACCTGGGAGAGGAACGACAGAAGATCAACAATCGACTACATTATCACAGATATTAATCTATGGAGGGAGGTGATAGGGGTAAAAGTGGATGATGAGGGTAAAATGGAGGTGGATGGTGTTCACAACTTGATTACAGTGACGATCAGGGCCAAAAACTTAGTAAAAAGCAAAGGAAGCTTCAAGGAGATTTGGGAATTAAAAAAGGATGCTGACTGGGCGAAGTTTGAAGAAAAACTGAAACCAAAACTTGCAACCGTACACAAGGGGGGCAGTGTCCAGAAGATGGCCGACGCCATAGTTGCGAGCATAGTGGAGGCAGGGAAGGAAAGTGTAGGAAAGATCAGGGTGCCAACACGGGAAGTTGGGTACAGAGTGAACGAAGAACTGAAAAGGGCCACAAAGGGTAGAAAAGCTAAATGTGCTGCATACAGGAGAAGTAGAAAACTCAAGGGGCGGAAAGCAACGAGTCCACAGTAGCAAAGGAAGAATACCAACAAGCACGAAATAAAGTAAATAAGATTAAAGACGACAATCGGAGAGTGCGAAATAGCAGTCTCTTTAGGACGATAAGAACGAGTTCGAACGTATTTTGGAATTGGGTGAATAGACGTAACAAAGGAAGTAACCCACAGAGTATTAAAGTAGATGGCAGAGTTACAGACGAGCAAGATCAAGTCGCATCAGAACTAGTCACGCACTGGGAAAAGGTAAACGATAAACGATGGGGCATGGGGAACCCACCGGAGTGTCCGAACCATGTCGAGGAAAATCTATCGAACTTCGTGTGCAGCGAAATTAAATGGAGGAGGTGCGAAAGGTGATCACAAAATTAAGGAATGGAAAAGCGGGAGGGGTGGACGAAATTCCTAACGAGTTTATCGAAAAGGGGGGAGAGGAACTCTTGGAAAGCCTAACTGCCCTATTCAATTTAGCCATAGAAAAACAAGAGGTCCCAAATGAGTGGAGAGAAAGCAAAGTGACATTTATTCACAAAAGGGGGAAAAAGACGTTTTGGATAATTATCGCGGGATCTCTGTCAGTAGCAATTATTGGAAACGTTTTCTGTAAAGTAATGTACGGGAGATTAGAGGAGGTGATAGAGGAGAAGGTTTTTTGGGAGAAATCCGGAATGGCTTCAGGAAGGGAAGGAGAGTCACTGACCATCTTTTCACGTTATCCCAAATGATAGAATCCGCGAAAGCAAAAAAGAAAAAGATGTTGATGGCCTTTTTGGATATTAAAAAGGCATACGATAGAGTATGGAGGGAGGGTATGTGGCGCAAGCTGGAGGCTCTGGACTTGGGAGGCGAGTTTGTTGGAATTATGAAAGCATTATATAAAGACGTACAGATTGAACTTAGCCTGGAAACATTGCAACAAAACGTGTGCCTATGGAGACAGGCCTAAAAAGGGGGTGTATCCTATCGCCAATTCTTTTTGCATTGTACATCAAAGGTTTAGGAGATGAACTCCTGCATAGCGACGAGGGGGTAGCAGCTGGGGACTTGAAGATCCTATGTCTATTTTTTGCAGACGATATGGTGCTAGTGTCAGAAAGCGAAGAGGGGCTAGCGAAGATGCTTGGAATTGTTGGGAAATATGGGAGCCAATGCAGACTCGAACTTAATGAAAGCAAGAGCAAAGTTATACCTGTGGGCCGCGAAGTGGACCCCACTTGAAGGTGGAGAGTGGGGGAGTTCCGCATTCCGGAAGGTAGCAGCAAACTTCTTAGTGAGAGACAGGTGAGTACAAGTATTTGGGGGTAAATGTAAACATCACGGGAAGAGGCATCTACCGAAACCACACAAATGAACTGATTCTGAAGGGGAAGCGAATCCTTAACCGAATGAAACTTATAGGGAGAAACAGTTTCAATAAGGTTTTCGTGGGGAAAACCATTTGGGAAATTGTGGGTCTGCCAAGTATAACATACGGTACCCCTAAGCCAGACGGCCGTAAAGAGCATAGAAACCCTACAGGACGATACAGGCCGATGGATAACGGGATCGAGTAATGCCGCAGCGCTAGAAGCAATCAGGGGTGAGCTTGGGTGGATGAGGATCAAGGACAGGATAGACCTATTGAAACTCGGTTATCTTAATTATTTGGTAAATCTCCCCGACAGCCGATGGTGTAAAGCAATGTTCCTGAGAATTTTCAACTCAAATATCAAGACGGGGTGGATGGTCGAAGTGAGGGAGCTAGTAGAGAACTACTTATTGGAGATCTCGGACCTAGACATTGGGGCAAACCAGGGTAAAAAAAATCGCCAGAGAAAGGGTCATGGAGGACTGTAACCGTAATTAGCGAGAGGGGGTCAAATCAAAGATGTCTTTGGGTGGCCTGCGTGATAAAGTGAAGCCTGTTTTGAAGAGTGCCTTGATGGCACCTTTGGGGGTCACTGTTGTTTAAGCTGAGGTCGCGGTCCCTGGAGCTGAGGGAGAAAATTGGGAAAAACTTTGAAAAGGAGTGCCAGATGTCTAATTTGGGCGTGGTGGAGACCCTGGAACACTTCCTTCTAGAATGCCCAAAATACCAGTCTTACAGAATAAGATTCACTTGGAGTATAATGGCGAAGTGGGATGGTAGAATGAAGGACGTGGTTAGAATGGGGCAAGGGATGTCATCAAGCAGTTCGTCTCCGAGTGTTGGGAGGAGAGAAGAAGTGTGGGAATAGGGAGACAGTTGGGAGTACAGGGGTAGCCAAGGCCTTCTCATCCGCGAGAACCCCGACAAATCAGCGGCCGGTCAAGGTGTTATTATTAGAAAGGGTCATGGAGGATGGTAACCTTAATAGGCGAGAGAGGGTCAAATCAAAAAGGTCTTTGGGTGGTCTGCGTGATAAAGAGAAACCTGGTTTTGAAGAGTACCTTGATGGCACCTCTGTGTGTGTGGTGGGGGGGGGGGAGGGGGGTCACTGTTGTTCAAGCTGAGGTCCCTGGAGCTGAAGGAAAAAATTGGGAAAAACAGTGAAAATGAGTGCTAGATGTGTTATTTGGGCGTGGTGGAGACCCTGGAACACTTTCTTCTAGAATGCCCAAACTACCAGTCTAAAAGAATAAAATTCACTGGGAGTATAATGGGGAAGTGGGATGGGGGAATGAAGGACATGTGGTTAGTGGGAGACTCAAAGTTCATATACTAATCGGAGAGATTGGAAGAATGGGGCAAGGGATGTCATCAAGCAGTTCGTCACCGAGTGTTGGGAATAGGGAGGCAGCTGGGAGTAGAGTCGTAACCAAAGTCTTCTCATCCTAGAACCGCGACAAATCAGCGGCCGGCCTAAGTGGTATTCTTCCTTTGCTACCGTGGCCTCGTTGCTTTCCACCCCCTTAAGTTTTTTACTTTTCCTGTATGCAGCACATTTGGCTTTTCTACCCTTTATGGCCCTTTTCAGTTCTTCGTTCACTCTGTACCCAAGTTCCCGTGTTGGCACCCTAATCTTTCCTACACTTTCCTTTCCTGCCTCCACTAGGCTTCAACTATGGCATAGGCCATCTTCTGGACACTGACACCCTTGTGTACGGTTGCAAGCTTTGGTTACAATTTTTCTTCGAACTTGCCCAGTCGGCAGCCTTATTGAGTTCCCAAATCTCCTTGAAGCTTCCTTTGCTTTTTACTAGGTTTTTGGCCCTGATCGTCACTGTAATCAAGTTGTGATCACTATCCACCCCCATTTTACTCTCATAATCCACTTCTACCCCTATCACTTCCCTCCATAAATTAATATCTGTGAGAATATGGTCAATTATGATTTTCTGTCGTTCCTCTCCCAGGTCCATTTCCCCTTACACCTCGCGTCCCTGTTCAGAATCTTCAGACTGAGCTCATTTGTGAAGTTCAACAGCTTCCTTCCATTCCGATTGACTTTCTTGTCCCCGCCTTCTATGCGTTCTTCCTTATCACCTATGTGTCCATTAAAAGTCACCCATCAGAATTATACCGAGCCCCCTGTAAATTCCTGACGGTGGTTTCCGCGTATATGGAACAAACTTGCCACAAAGTAAATGGTTTCTTTATTTACATGAAACTTCTCCCAGCTTATCACTTGTGACACCCCAGTAGAGGGTACGCATCAAGCTCCTTCCTGTTGGGGATCACATGCCTCGAACTAATGGATAATAACCTGGTTTGAAGTAACTGCCATGCAAAAAAGCTTTACATTTTGTGTGTGAACATGGGACCAATGCTGGGTAGGCCTGCAGTTGTTTTTTCTTGAATTTTATTATTCTGTAAAATGCCTAATGGTAGTCTGCGAGTACATAGAACAGACTTGCCACAAAGTAAATGGTTTCTTTATTTATATGTACCTTCTCCCAGCTTATCAATTGTGACATCTCACCAGAGGATACTCGTCGAGCTCCTTCCTGTTAGGGGTCACATGCATCAAACTAAGGAATAATGACTTGTTTTAAAGTAACGGTCAAGGAATCCCAATAGTCTCACGAACCTGGGACCAATGCTGGGGAGCCCTGCAGTTGTTTTTTCTTGAATTGTATTTTTCTGTGTTATGCCTGACGGTGGTCTTCTCGTACATAGAATAAACTTGCCAAAGGTAAATGGGTTCATTGTACTCATGTACCTTCTCCCAGCTTATCACTTGTGACACCTCACCGTTTTTTTTTCTTGAATTGTATTTTTCAGTAATATACCTGCCGGTGGTGTGCGCGTACATAGAATAAACTTGCCAAAAGATAAATGGCTTCATTATGCATATGCAGGGTTGGGACGAAAACTAGACTTCAGTACTTAAGTAAAAGTACGAGTACAATGAAAATGTGTGTGTAAAGTACGAGTATGAGTACTAGGGAAATGTATGAGTACGAGTACCAGTACTGAGTACTTTTTAAAGTACACGAGTACGAGTACATACACTTACATGTAAAATGAATAACACTTCATATACCATATATCTTTATTGCTATGAAATACTTAATACAACCAGTACATTGTATGTCAATATTTACGTAGGTATAAAAAAAATTTACTTTTCCATTATTTTCATAGATGGAAACCGGTCAATTAATTTGACAAGTTTATGTAATAATAATAATAACAGTTTGGCCGGCCGCTGATTTGTCGCTGTTCTCGGTGAGGAGGCCTTGGTTACAACTGCCTCTCTATTCCCACGCTTCTTCTCTCCCCCCAACACTCGTACAGGAACTGCTTGATGACACCCCTTGCCCCATTCTCCCCAATCTCTCCGCTTAGGTCTCGTTACAGTTATTCAGGTGAAAATGTCGGCTTTTCAAGAAATGTTCAGCTTCTGATTAACACGGCCGAGGATATTTCTCATTTAAATTACCTCCCCTATTCACAATACTCACAATGTATATAGTTTCTGGAAGTTCTGAATATGACCCTTTCTGTAGACAACTGTACACAACAAAAATCTTACAATATTACACAAATACACTCAGCCGAATGACACAGTTGATTGCTAAAAGAATGGCTCAAAATGGTCAACATTTTCTCATTTTGGGGATAAATCTCCAATTTGTGTGCATCGATAGTGATAAAACTGTGTTATAGGAATTCCTGATTCCTCCACTGAGGATTTTACAGCACAGCATGATCATTCTGACAAATAAAAAACATATGGGTTTCTTATTCATTTTTTCAGAAGGCTTTCTCAAAGCAAATTTACACAAAAATTGTCCCATTTGTAAACTGCAAATTGTCAGGTCCCAAACAGGTCTGGGTTTGTCATTTAACACTTCCATGTGACCTTGACCCCCAATTGAAATGCACTTGACAATACACAGTTTGAATCAAGACCATCAACAGATTATTTTGGCCATATCACCATTAATGAGAATTATTTACTAAATCCACACCATCATAAACTAAAACTATAGCTCAAAATAGTCATTTGGCTGAGGATATCCAATTACCTCGGAAATGACCTTTTAATAGGAAACGAGACCTTAAGTGGAAAATAAAAAATTCTTCACACTCCCAGAAACAGTAAATGTGCATCTGAATTTAATTCTGAGAAAAATGATGTATGGCACATATGAAAAAATTGTTAACTGAGTGCCCTTAAGCCCCATGGATAGCGGCAGACCGAGCACTCTGACAGCCAGTTTCTTTACGTTTCTTTACGCAGTAATGTTCAGTGAGAGAAGGCCTGTTCTTTCACATTTCTGACTCTGATAAAAGCTCTGTAGAGTAAATTTTGCATTAGATGAAAGCATGTAACACCAGTGGTTCCCCTATTCTACCAAGGCAGTATGCTTCAACCTGAGAGAAGGAAGTTAGATTTCAATTTAGTTGGATGCACAGCTGTAACACCATGGACAATAGCTATCATGGCAGCTGTGTTGGTATATTGGCCAATTATCAGACTAAACCAATGGTGATGGATGATTTATTTTTGATGTGCACAGTCACTTTCAGCACCAAAAGCTACATCAGGATCACATATTAATTGATAAAATTAAAAAAAAAAAAAACCCAGAAGTTACATTCATTTGTAAACTGCATCCTCCCTCAAAATGCATATTTCAGTCCCCACCCACCCACTCTTTTCCACAGCATTCTCAATTCACTTTCCTCATTTGGCTAAGCATCATTCGCTGATTCTATCAATTATAATATAATGTAATCATAAAAGAACAAATTCTATAAATCTCTTGTAACCACATTTTCCTGCATAGCATACATTGTGTTTGCTAAAGGGTTAAAAATAGAACCATTTCAGTTCCTGTTCTGAACCAAAAGACTGACCTTTGAAGTATATGCTATTTGAAAAGAGCTGTGTAAATGTAACGATTAAGAATATTCAGTCCCAAATTATCTCTACTAATCAGACTACACTCTGATAATTCCCTGGAAAGTTCTTAAAAAGAGTTCTCCATATGACTGTACCAGTAAATAGCATTTTCAAATAAAATTGTGTTAAAAAACCTACATAATTCTCTTTTGTAACACCATTACTGGACTTAAAATACCTCAAGAGGGAGAACTTTCCAGGAAATTATATCTGTACAGGGTGCCACTGAAAAAAAGAAAAATATGTTTTAATATTTCTTTTAGTTATCCTAGAACATATTCCCACTAATACAGTTGGTTGCTATGGAGATTGGAGGCCAGAAATTGCAATGAAAGCAAACACTGTTTTCTACTTAAGGTCTCTTTACAGTTATTCAGGTGAAAATGTCGGCTTTTCAAGAAATGTTCAGCTTCTGATTAACACGGCCGAGGATATTTCGCATTTAAATTACCTCCCCTACAATACTCACAATGTATATAGTTTCTGGAAGTTCTGAATATGACCCTTTCTGTAGACAACTGTACACAACAAAAATCTTACAATATCACTCAAATACACTCAGCCGAATGACACAGTTGATGGCTAAAAGAATGGCTCAAAATGGTCAAAATTTTCTCATTTTGGGGATAAATTTCCAATTTTCGTGCATCGATAGTGATAAAACTGTGTTATAGGAATTCCTGATTCCTCTACTGAGGATTTTACAGCATAACATGATCATTCTGACAAATAAAAAACATATGGGTTTCTTATTCATTTTTTCAGAAGGCTTTCTCAAAGCAAATTTACACAAAAATTGTCCCATTTGTAACCTGCAAATTGTCAGGTCCCAAAAAGTTCTGGGTTTGTCATTTAACACTTCCATGTGACCTTGACCCCCAATTGAAATGCACTTGACAATACACAGTTTGAATCAAGACCATCAACAGATTATTTTGGCCATATCACCATTAATGAGAATTATTTACTAAATCCACACCATCATAAACTAAAACTATAGCTCAAAATAGTCATTTGGCTGAGGATATCCAATTACCTCGGAAATGACCTTTTAATAGGAAACGAGACCTTAGCATATTAACCATCTCCTTTTAGTCTCTTACTAGCCACATGTCCTTCATTCACCCATCCCACTTCTCCATTATACTACCCATTATACTCTCAGTGAGCCTTATTCTTTTAGACTGGTATTTTGGGCATTCTAGAAGGAAGTGTTCCAGGGTCTCCACCACGCCCAACTTACGCAGCTGGCACTCCTTTTCACTTTTTCCCCCCTCAGCTACCGGGACCGCGACCTCAGTCTGAACAACAGTGACCCCCAAAGGTACCATCAAGGTACTCTTCAAAACGAGGCTTCTCTTTATCATGCAGGCCACCCAAAGACCTCTTTGATTTGACCCCCTCTCGTCAATTAAAGTTATCATACTCCATGACGATTTTTTTACCCTGGTTTGCCCCAACGTCTAGGTCCGAGATCTCAAATGAGTAGTTCTCTATTTCCTCCCTCAATTGGACCATCCATCCTGTCTTGATATTTGAGTTGAAAATTCTCTGGAACATTAACTAAGATAACCTAGTTCCAATATGTCTATCGTGTCCTTGATCCTCATCCACCCAAGCACACCCCTGATTGCTTCTAGTGCTGCGGCATTACTCGACACCGTTATCCATCGGCCTGCATCGTTCTGCAGGGTTTCCAAGCTCTTTACATCCGTCTGGTTTAGGGGTACCACTTCCGTACCATATGCTATACTTGGCAGACCCACCATTTCCCGAATGGTTTTCCCCACGAAAACCTTATTGAAACTGTTTCTCCCTATAAGTTTCATTTGGTTAATGATTCGTCTCCCCTTCAGAATCAATTTATTTGTGTGGTTTCGGTAGATGCCTCTCCCTGTAATGTTTATATTTACCACCAGGTACCCGTAGTCACCTGTATCTCCTTCTCTAAGAAGTTTGCTGCTACCTTCCAGAATACAGAACTCCCCCCACTCTCCACCTTCGAGTGGGTCCACTTTGCGGCCCACAGGTATAACTTTGCTCTTGCTTTCATTAAGTTCGAGTCTTCATTGGCTCCCATATTTCCCAACAATTCCCAGCATTTTCGCTAGCCCCTCTTCGCTTTCTGACACTAGCATCATATCGTCTGCAAAAAATAGCCCTGGGATCTTCAAGTCCCTAACTGTTTAGTGTGTTGTAAGACATTATATCACACATACAAAGTCCTTATTTGTTTCACAGATAAAGTTAAAAATAATTTTTTAAAATTTTCTGGGGTCATTTTGTCCACCAAAACATTTCAGTGAGGGCATTTTGTCTGAGGACATTACTTTCTACGGGCATTTTGTTTGCCATATATTTTTACTGATGACATTATGTCCGAGGGCATTTTGTCCGAGGGCAATTTATCCTACAATCCAAATTTAAATATAATTGACATTTCAAGTCACCTACTCATTAGCTCAATGTATGTGTAGTGACAGATGGCAAGTAATATATAAAAGCTTGAGTTGTTTTCATAATAATGTTGTCATAATTACATGAATTTACATCAAATAAAAATTCTGTGGTCTGCTTAAATAGTGCCAAGGAATGATATAAAACAATCTCATTATGTCTTACTTGGCTTTTGCAAACTTAATTAATAAGCTTGTTCATCAAGTACAAGTTATAAACCAGATTGCTGGTCAATTCATTGTTGACTGACAAGAATTAACGTTATAATACAGGTTATTGTATACTTAGCTAATTAATCAGTATACATTAGGATAAATCAAAACAAGACTTGAAAAAGCAACAGAGAACCTAAATGGGCTGAGAGAACCTAAAAGGTTCTGGGATACATTTAAAACTCTTACTGGCCAAAAGAGCAAAAGTACCAATAATAATGCGCTGAAGACTAAAGACTAAGGACGGAACTATGGCCATGGACGACAAGGCCAAGTCCAGCGCTTTTGCCGAACTTCTAAAGAAAGCTCATCGACCACAACAAGGGAACAGATATGACAACGATTTTAAGGTAAAAGTAAATAAATTTGTACAAGATAACAACTCAATTTTCAATGAACCGAACTTCGACCAAAGTAACCGAACCAATGAGCGTTGAAGAGGTCATGGGTATAATCAGAAAATGCAAATCATCTTCATCCCAGGAGAAGACGAAATCTCTTACAAAATAATGAAACAGTGCCCCAACATCTTCCACTGTATACTTACCAAACTCCTAAACTGCTGTCTCACCTGTGGGTACTTCCCAAAATGCTGGAAAGTGGCCACAGGAGTAATGATACCTAAGCCCGACAAAGCCCTTACCAACTCTTCTAACTACCGCCCAATCAGTTTGCTTAGCTGTGTTGGAAAAATATTTAGCTGATTCTTACTACGAGACTTCGCAGCTATCTCGAATCACTTTTTCAACAAATGGCAAAGAGCGTATAGGAGTCAGAAAGAGTGAATCGAACACATATATAGACTGGTCGATTATATGAAAACAGCATTTAGTCAAAACGAAATCGGAACAGCGCTTTTCTTGGATGTAGAAAAAGCGTTTGACTCGGTATGGCACAATGGCGTGAGATATAAACTAGCGAAAATGGGATTACCCACTAAAATTCTGAGGATCATATCATCATTTCTAACTGACCGAAAAATCAAGGTGAGGGTTAATCGCAAGGTGTCAGAGGAAGTAATACTCGAAGCGGGAACACCACAAGGGGCGGTTCTTAGCCCGCCTCTTTTCATAATATATGTAAATGACATAGAAAAAGTAGGAGAAAACTGTGTTGAACTATCGCAGTTCTCAGACGACAAAAGCATTTGGACGGCCAGCAAGTCCCGAAACATAATTAAAAACCGTCTACAGGATACCATTTGCGATCTTGAGAGCTGGTGCGCCCTGTGGCGCATCAAACTCAATGCCGCCAAAACTCAAAAAGGTACGTTCTTCAAAAAGCAAAGGAAAAAACCAGTCCCCAGTATCGATGTCCAGGTTTACGATCACAAATTAGAAGCAAGCAAAGAGGCCAATTTTGGGGGATTTATCCTAGATAGCAATCTCAGTCTAAACAGTCACGTAAACTCCAATACAGTTAGAGCTACTAAACGTGTCAATTTTCTGAAGATGATCGGGGTAGAAATGGGGGAGCAAACAAAGATGCGCTTCTCAAGCCCCACGAAACATCTGTACGTCCGGTACTAGAATATGGTGCCATAATAACAAGTGACCAGAGCAAAACCAACATTCAGAAGCTACAGAGGGTTCAAAATTTTGCCCTGCGTGTGGCACTATGCAAACCCGAATGGACACCGATAAAAGAACTTCACGAGCTAGCAAAAACAGAAACTATTGATACGCGATTAAAAGACCTACAAAACAAAACCTTCAACAGATTTCAAGATAGTGAATTAATGAAAAAGCTGAACGAACACCGATCCCTTAACAGAAAAACAAAATAAGTTTCCAGAAAAGAAAAAAAAAAAAATTATACAAGATAACTAAATTGCGTGGAGTCAGTGAGGATCGCCTCCCTACTCATTGAAAACTTTAGGATAGAGTCTGTGAGGACTGCCTCTCAACTTTGCTAATGCGCGATTGAAATGGGTCTAATAAGACATAAAAAACAAAACCCTCCACATACTCCAGGATAGTGAATCAATGGTGAAGCTGAACGAACCTCGAAGCTCTAACAGAAAAACAAAATAAGCCACAGTAAATAAAAATTACTCAATAGAATTAAACTGCGTGGAGTCAGTGAGGATTGCCTCGCTACTCATTGAGGTCTTTAGGATTGAGTCTGTGAGGATTGCCTCGCAACTCTGCGCGTGGGGAGTGGGCTCTGAAGAAACTCACCCCTCACTCCATCCATAGCAACAATCACACAACAGTCACAATATACAATAGCGGATACCGATCTTTCTCTCTACCTATAACTTTTCTAATCGAACATTCTCAAATTTTCCTTCAACACTCTTATCAAGAAGACGCATGGAAATGGTTGACAAAGCGTAGGAGGAATTGGTGCAACCTACCTTTCTGTTAACATATACAGGAAACCACCAAACACCAGGCAAGGATTGAAACAAGCTTGTCTGGCTGGGGACGAGTGTACATTTTATATAAATAAACATTTGAATAAAGATTTAACAGCCCTTTTAAGGGCTTGAGGGTGTGTGTCTGTGAGATGGTGTGTGTGCGTTTTGTTTTGTTCGGGTTTTGGGGTTTTTTTTCCCTCCAATCACCCCGTCATCTGTTCCCCCTGAAGGCAGGCCAGATGGCCAATACTCAGCATTCACTCTCCCTTATAGGCTGATGGATGACTCCCAGCTTTCAAAAACACATATTGGTGGATTTTTTTTCCATTTTGTAACCGTTAAGGATAATATGCTGGGGCTGCTCCCAAACCAGCGACTGCTTGGGTTTCTTTTTCTTTTTTCTGAAATAACCACCAAATTGCGGTTCCAGTATTACCGTAAATTTGCCCACTTCTCTTGGCAAACACGGAGCAGAACTCATGTAATTATGCAAATTCCTCGCCATTTTCCAGCTCGAGGTTCTCGGGGATCTCAACCGACTACCCTACTGCCAGTCGCACACTCAAACTTAATAAGATTATTGGCTCTCGCTCCCAACTCTCGTGGATTTATAAAGAAATAAAGCTATAAAGCAAATAAAGTTATTAGGGTCGCAAGGGATTTCAATCCCACATCGTCCCTGTGGCGCGCAGAAACTTTTCATTCATTCAAGACTTGAGATTAACAGCTCACAGTTCATTGAAATATTACATTGATAAACAGGAGGGAACTAGGGGACATGCCACTGCTGAACTGAAACAGGTATACATAGCTTGGTAGAACATGGCATAATTCTGAAAAAATTTCAAATATTTACAAAGTACTTATAAAGTACTCATAAAATACTCGGGAGTACAGACTTTTTTCAAAGTAAAGAGTACGAGTATTTGAAATTATATGAGTAACGTACGAGTATTGAGTACTTTGTAAAAAAAAGTGGTACTCGTGTACTGCGAGTACGAGTACTGAGTACTTTGGATCCAGCCCTGTGCACATGTACTTTCTCCCAACTTATCACTTGTGGCACAAGTGAAATGGTTTCGCTATATATATGTACTAGTCCGGCCGCCAAACGCCATTTTTTCACCAAACCATGTTTTGTTGTATTAAGTTTTTTTCTCAACGGTTTTTATTAGTTCAAACACCCCTCTTACTAATTGTTCTTACTGGACAGCTGACAACATTGAGCTTTTTTTTAATTGGGCCTTAAAGTGAGGTACTGTTGAAGGGATCGAAAATTAATGTGGAAATTACAGATCCGAATGATTATTTCATCTTAACTCACTATATAATCACAAAACGTGATGTAATTGTGTTTCGATATAGTAACTACATCCGCATTGGGTATTTGGTAGAAACTGAATGGATATTACACCGCTATTTATATCTATCACTATTTATATCTAACAACGCTCTTTATATGTGAACGCGTTTGGAGATTACGTCATATAACTGTTCTTTCTCTTTCATGTCTTAGAGCGAGGACGCATTATTGCAACTGCGTAATTGTGTCTCACTACACACCTCATAAACTTACAATTTTGTCTCGCCTTTTATCACTAGCGTTTCTATTTCTTCAACTTTACTCGATATAGCATCAGGTTCGTGCGAACTTTGCTTTGAAACGACATAGACTAACTCCGTCATGTCAGATGCTTGTTTTTTTCTCAACCACGTTCGGTTGTACTGAATCGAGGAGCAAAGATCCTCTAATGAACGTGAAAGCAAAGCGAATTGAGAATATACTCAGGTGGAGTAGGATTTATAACGATGACTTACATATAGCTTTGCAACATGGGTAGGATGCAGACCCAGATTTGACTCTGAGTTGCCATAAATACTGTGTTGAGAAGTATTTGCACCCGAAGAATGTGAAGCAAGCAAGCATTGCTCATAGCACATCCCTAGATTCTGAAGCTCCGCCCGAAAAACGACCCAAAATGTTCACATGACGAATTTACTTTCGGGCGTCATTGCCTATTTTCTGGTGATGACTGCATAGTTGACCGGGATACGAAGAATCCTTCAAGCTGGAGGCCCGCCTACCTGTTTCGCCAAATAGGCACACATTCACCGCATATGTCAGTTAGTGATGAAATAATTGGCATTTGTTGTCGTAGGAAGGATAAATGGTCCGAAGAAGTAAAGCTTAGAGTGTGTGGTGCTGTTAGCGACTTACATGCTGCCGATGCTCGGTACCATGTTGACTGTAGGTCGAAATTTACGAATCCAAAATCGGTAGAATCAGCTGCAAAACAGAAAATTGATCTTTCGTCACCACATAGTCAGGCCATACAATCTGTCATATCTTACATGAAAAATAACACATCCCCCACGTGGAGTTCTGTCGAATTATTTGATCTTTATCTGCAATCTGGTGGGACTTACTACAATTCCTGTTGATCATTTGTGTCTGATCTAGTCGATAGCTGCAGAGATGACATTTTGGTGCTGTCTTCCCCGGGAATCGCCACCGTTTTGGCAGACAAATCCAGAGCTGGCACCTTACTTAGGCACGTTAAAGACTCGGATGATGACAATATTGAGAGTTCCATAAAGATTCTCAGTAAAGCAATTGGCAAAGAAATCAAAGATATGGATCATGACAAAGATAACTACGCCACTGATGTTAACAGCGAGAGCGTATCCTCGTTTGCAAGTGGTACACTTCTCACATTACCAAGTCGTTTAGCTCCACAGTTGGACCATACATTACCTGCTCTGATGATAGGAAACATAGTGACATCAGCGTTGTGTGGAAAATACACACCGCTTCAAATTTCGTTGGCAACGCTGTTAAGAGATTCTAAAGAGTTGGTAAAAACCATGCATGATTTTGGTGTTACATGCTCATATGTCGAGCTATTGAGATTCAAAATATCTGCGGCAGCTCTGGCTGCAAAGAATGCAAATGATACACCGATTTCGATTTCGGATGCCAACAAAGGCCTCATACAAGTGGTTGTTGACAACTTTGATGCTGAAATTGCTTCTCAAAATGGGAAGCTAAGCACCCATTCATTGGCAATCGTGATGGCTCAAAAGGACAATAATGATTCCGTTGAGTGTCAGACGATCCCAAGATTGAAAAAGTCAGATATGACAAAACCAACAGAGTACGAATTGGATGTTGTGCGTTTCAATGGACCCAAACGTGCCGATATGCCCGCATCACATGTACGAAACACTGTTCCCCTTCTTTCAACATTGTATCGCAGTGCAATGCCATTACGTAGAGCGATAGAACTTGAGTAGTATGTCTCGTATGTTTGAGGTAACATTTGGATGACCCCGGTGGATGACCCCGGAAGTGACGTCATGTCAAGTGACCTAGTGGCGCCATGTTGTGTTGTCAAGGTAACCCGCGTGAGCGACCATCTTGTGACGTCATCTCCATAGTGATATGTGGTGTGAGTGCGCATGCGCAGCGCGTGTTGTTAGGGTGATACCTGTTTCCGTAGTCCATTTTGTGTACTGGAGGCCGCCATCTTGGTTTCTATGGTAGCACGTGATTGCTATGTTACCTAAGGCCTACAACAGGACAGGGGTATGTTTTGGGGGTATGTTCTATTAAATCTGAGTCAATCAAATTAACACAAACAACCCGAAAATCTCTCCAAATCACCAAAATCCACCCCAAATCACCAAAATTGACTTTATTTCCCCAATTTATAGGCTTAGCACGTAGTGCTATAGTACTAAGGGGGTACAAGGGGTGCGTTCGATTGAACAAGAGTAATGTTCCGGCTTAGAATTCTCCCAGAATCCCTTTTTGGATCCTTATCCCGTGACGTTTTTCCCAATAAGATTAGCACGTGGTGCTGTAGGGCAAATTTACCCAGAATTCGCTGTTTCTACCTATATAAGCAACAGTTTTCGTCTATCTGGCCCTGTTCCTTTCTTCTAGAGTATACTCCAGTAGCGTAGAAGAGCCTATCATATGGAACAGCTTTGCTTATTATTACTATATTTAGCAATTTCTGGTCTATTCTTGTTAGTTCTGACCCTATTCCAAGTACTCTTGTTGTTTCATTTATCTAGATCATTTATATAACCAACCAATCAGATTGCTTGATTTCCCATAACCTGTACTTAATCGTATAGAGTTATCTCCCTTGTGTATAATAAAAGCCTATATCCAATGGCCATATCCCCAGGCACCCCAATTTCGGCACCCCTTTTTTGAAAAACATATGACCTTCGGCACCCCTTTTTGTCATATGTGCTTATGTGAAAAAGCACAATGTGGCACAATGTGTCCTAGCACAAAGGCACATGCTTTATGTGCCGATATGTACTTATGTGAAAAGGCACAATGTGACACAATGTGCCCTATCACATAGGCACATACGGGTATTTGAGGATATCTATAGCCTAGTATTGTATTATTTGAGGATACCTATCTAGGGTACCTTCTGGAGAATCCCTTTTTGTCATATGGCCTCATGCGAAAAAGCACAATGTGACACAATGTGCCCTAGCACATAAGCACATGCTTTATGTGCCGATGTGTGCTTATGTGAAAAGGCCAATGTGCCCTAGCACATAGGCACATACGACCAAAATGGGATTCCATAGCCACAGGTGTTTTCCAAAAGGGATTCTTTAAAAGGGATTCCATGAAATGGAATTCCTATCCGACTCCGTAAAATTGTATTCCGTGTTTTACCATCGACAGTCGAGGGTATGGAATGGGACTAATAAAGCCTAATTCACCAACTACAACAAGAACCCGAACAGATACAACTGACAACCAAGATCGAAGGGAACACAACATAAACTTTGACTTAATCTTAACGCCCAATATATACAATAAATTTTTTAACCTGAATGGACTGTAGCCCCTAAATACTACATGCAACAAACTAACTAAACAGACGAAACATGAACGAAGATCGAACTGGTTGGAAACAACTGAACAGAACCAACTCAACTACAGTTGAACTGTTGAAGTCGCAGTGATCAAAGATCCAACACAACCAAGATCGAAGTGAATAGAACAAATTGGAGAAAGTCGAACTGATCTGATCGAATATAAGCAAACTCGAAGTGAATTGACCATAAAAAATGAACAAAGATCCAACACAGCCAAGATCGAAGTGAACATAACAAAGTTTTCAGCTGAATGAACTATAACCCTCATAAAGGTATTTACCCTCTTGAACTTAACAAAATTGAATGATCCCTTTGAAGCCAATACAGTTTTTTAAGTATAACCTCTATAACCTAGTGTAAACCCCTTTGAAGCCAATACAGTTTTGAACTATAACCTAAATGAAGGCATTAACCCTCTTGAATTGAAGTGAATGAATTTTTAAACTTAATAAATTTTAACTGAATGAACTTTATGTAATTAAAACACCCAACTAAACTGAATTCTTCCAATAGGGAAGGGCAATACCCTCTACTGTCGATGGTAAAACACGGAATACAATTTTACGGAGTCGGATAGGAATTCCATGTCATGGAATCCCTTTTAAAGAATCCCTTTTGGAAAACACCTGTGGCTATGGAATCCCATTTTGGTCGTATGTGCCTATGTGCCAGGGCACATTGTGTCACATTGTGCCTTTTCACATAAGCACATATCGGCACATAAAGCATGTGCTTATGTGCTAGGGCACATTGTGTCACATTGTGCTTTTTCACATAAGCCCATATGACAAAAAGGGATTCTCCAGAAGGTATACTAGGCTATAGATATCCTCAAATACCCGTATGTGTCTATGTGATGGGGCACATTGTGTCACATTGTGCCTTTTCACATAAGCACATATCGGCACTTAAAGCATGTGCCTTTGTGCTAGGACACATTGTGGTGTCACATTGTGCTTTTTCACATAAGCACATATGACAAAAAGGGGTGCCGAAGGTCATATGTTTTTCAAAAAAGGGGTGCCAAAATTGGATTTGGATTCGAGAAAGACGTGAATACAAAATCTTTGAACCCTGTGACAGTCGCGTCCAACGCCAAGCTAGCACCTGGTGAGATACTGAAGATGATTAGGTGCACATGTTCGAGTAAAACGCCATGCAAATATTCGAGGTGTAAGTGTAATGCAGCAATGGCGTGTACCATTTCTGTGCGTGCAGTGTTTCAGAGGACTGCTGCAATGAACAGACATCGCTGGCAGTAATGCGTAGTGATGAGTCGATCTAAGGAACTACACAGTCATTCAACTTGATATTCACTGCATCTTGTGTGGTCCTTATAAAGTACTTCACCAATGATATTTGCAAACATCTCTCTTGTTACAATTTCTCGTACATTTCCGTTCCCACCTCCGTTTTGGAGTCTTTAACACTACTGCTGAAAATAGCAAAATGTTACTAATTTTGGTAGCCATTTTGATTTTTTTTGGAAAATCTGGGGATAAGCTGATCCGCTTTGTGACCAACACAATCAGTTGGAAATGGCGTGCTGAACTGAATTATTTAGTAAAGATTTTTGACTTTCAATTTCAATATTTTCAGTGGTATCGGCGGAAACTTGAATTTGGGGCCATCTTAAGTTTTGGCGGTTATAAGGAAATTGATCAACCCTGTCAGCTGCCCGGTAAAACGAATCGCACGAGGAGACCATATAGTTATACGATATAGTGATACGATAATACACCGAGAAAAACCAGGTTAAGTGTATTGGCGACTGGACTATGTGCAGATGAGTGTAGACTGTAATTGCTTTGTTACTTTTCCAATTGTGGGGGCATTTTGGACGCCATATTGGGTTTCTCAAACAATTCCTTTGATCATATATAACAAAAGAGCATCACCCCATATGGCTAATTCATATCGGTAATCATGGTTGGACATTTGAAAATAATAGCGCCTAATAGCCGCCTATATTTGTAAGAAATGATGATTTTTTGGCAATATTTGCGGCCATTTTGGACGCCATCTTGGGTTTTGTGAGAATATATTTCATATGCCACATGAGAGTAACAGTAGGTTCATGAAAATGTGCCGATACGTGTATATACTTTACATTGTTTATACATATAATATCGGTTAATTCCGACGGACATAACATAATTCGCAACTTTTTTCGGATTGACTAGGTTATACCGGCGTTTATAAATAACGTGATACAGTGAGCAACAATGCACTTCTGGTGGATATTAGAGTACCAGTGTGTGCAGAAATGGCCCCTCTGGTAAATAGAATTATTTAAGCATGCATATTTGTCAACATCTTAGCAACAATATGAAGGATACGTGGTGAAATCTCAAAAAAATGAGAAAAGTGTGACACATTGGCGGCCATCTTGGCCGCCATATTGGATTTAGGTAATCTTATTTTGGCCAGTAAGTAACAATTATATATGTGTACGATGAATCAAGAAGAAAAATCTTCAAAATTTCATATTATCTTACCAAAAATTCCGATCCAAGTTATATGGTGATATTGTATTTTTTCATAGCGGCCACCTTGGCGGCCATGTTGGATTTTGTCGAATAAAAAAAATTGCTCAACACTGTCATCTGTCCAGTAAAAAAAATCTCATCATTAATAATCCGCCGAGAAAAAAACTTAATACAACAAAACCAGGTTCAGTGCCTCGGTGGCCGGACTATACCTTCTTCCAGCTTATCACTTGTGAAACCTCACCAGAAGGTCCTCGTTGAGCTGCTTTCTGTTAGGGGTCACATCCCGAACTAAGGGATAATGACTTGGTTTAAAATAACGATCAAGTAAATTAGGTTTGCAATTTGTGAAGTGAGAATGTTTTATGAAACGTATTTAAATGCAATTATTGAACCCCAATAGTCTCACGTGAAAATGGTGAACCTGGGACCAATGCTTAGGAGCTCTGCAGTTGTTTTTTTTTTTAATTGTATTTTTCAGTAATATGCCTGACGGCGGTCTGTGCGTACATAGAATAAATTTGCCAAAAGGTAAATAGCTACATTATACACATGTACCTTCTCCCAGCTTATCAATTGTGACACCTCACCGGAGGGCACTCGTCGAGCCGCTTCCTGTAAGGGTCACGTGCCTTGAACTAAGGGACAATGACTTGGTTTAAAGTAACGGTCAAGAAAATAAGGTTTACATTTTGTGAAGTGAGAATGTTTTATGAAGCGTATTTAAATGCAATAATTGAATCCCAAAATCCTCACGGTGAAATGATGAACCTGGAATTAATGCTGGGTAGTCCTGCAGTTGTTCTTTCTTGGGTTGTTTTTTTTCTGCAAAATGCCTGATGGATGTCTGCGCGTACAAAGAATAAAAACTTGCCACATGAGAAATGGCTTCTTTGTGCACATTTACCTTCTCCCAGCTCATCACTGGTGACACCTCACCGGAGCGCACTCGTCGGGCTCCTTCCTGTTAGGGGTCACATGTTTCGAACTAAGGGAAAATTACTTGGTCTAAAGTAACGGTCAGTTGAATAAGGTTTACATTTTTGTAAAGTCAGAATGTTTTATGACACATATTTAAATGCAACATTTGAATCCCAATAGTATCACGATGAAATGAAGAACTTGGCCCAATGCTGGGGAGACCCGCAGTTGTTTTTTCTTGAATTGTATTTTTCTGTAATATGCCTGCAGTTGGTCTACGCGAAGATAGAACAAACTTGCCACAAGGTAAATGGCTTCTTTATATAATAATAATAATATAATAATACTTTGGTCGGCCGCTGATTTGTCGCGGTTCTCGGGTGAGAGGCCTTGTTACCCCTGTACTCCCAACTGTCTCCCTATTCCCACGCTTCTTCTCTCCTCCCAGCACTGGGAGACGAACTGCTTGATGAGATTCCTTGCCCCATTCTTCCCAATCTCTCCGATTAGCATATTAACCCTCTCCTTTGAGTATCTCACTAACCACATGTCCTCCATTCTCCCATCCCACTTCCACATTATACTCCCAGTAAATCGTATCCTTTTAGACCGGTGTTTTGGGCATTCTAGAAGAAAGTGTTCCAGGGTTTCCACCATGCCCAAATTACACATCTGGCACTCTTTTTCACTGTTTTTCACAATTTTTCCCCTCAGCTCCAGGGACCGCGACCTCAGTTTGAACACCATGACCCCCAAAGGCGCCATCAAGGTACTCTTCAAAACCAAGCTTCTCTTTATCACGCAGGCCACCCAAAGACCTCTTGATGTTATGTTTATTCACCAGTATACAAGAAAATTAATACAGTGTTTACAAATGTACATATACATTTATACAATATTTACATTCAGAAGATAATATAAACACAAACACGCAATCATCGAATACAATACGTACACTGGCATGGGAAGGCATAGCCAGATTGGCTGTCTTCCTGCCTTCCCATACAGAAGGGGGAGTAAAAAAACAAAATTAAGAAAGAAGGAAGAAAAATAAGAAAAACAAGAAAGAAAGAAAGAGGAAAAAATAAAAGAGTAAACAGTAAAAAAGAAAAAGAAAAAAAACAAAAAAAACAAACAAACAAAGAAAACAAAAAAACGCATGTGCAACATTGTTCATTTCAGTTTTC
Organism: Pictodentalium vernedei; assembly: GCA_031216915.1. Taxonomy (NCBI): domain Eukaryota; kingdom Metazoa; phylum Mollusca; class Scaphopoda; order Dentaliida; family Dentaliidae; genus Pictodentalium; species Pictodentalium vernedei. The sequence goes on along the minus strand of CM062296.1, from coordinate 530,134,107 downwards.
CGTTCACAACATCAAATGGTGAGAAACCTATGCGGGTGGGTGCAAATGGTAGCTAATTTCCAAAAAGAAGAAGCGGGCTCAGTCGACAAGGCCTCAGCCAAAAACCAATCAATAATTGATATAATACGGGTTCAGTGGTGCACCCACCGCACACACACAACGATTGTCGATGATTCTTCATACTTTAATTCGACAAACAGAGACTCTATGACGTGAGGTATGAAGGCGCAAAGATCATGTCGAATACTAAAATAGATATCAGCCCTAATAAAAAGCCCAACACCACAGCATCCATCGTCGTCATTGCTTCTTGTATGTTTTAATAGTTGGTGATAACCTTCAAGGGTATAAGATATATTCTCAGGGATTTGAAATATTTCTGTGAGCCCTCTTTCATTTGACCCCTCTCGCCAATTGAGGTTGCCATCCGTCATGACCCTTTCTTTGACGATTTTTTTTACCCTGGTTTGCCCCAACGTCTAGGTCCGAGATCTCCAACGAGGAGTTCTCTATTAGCTCCCTCTCTTGGACCATCCATCCTGTCTTGATATTTGAGTTGAAAATTCTCTGGAACATTACTTTACACCATCGGCTGTCAGGGAGATTTACCAAATGATTAAGATAACCGAGTTTCAGTAAGTCTATCCTGTCCTTGATCCTCATCCACCAAAGCTCATCCCTGATTGCTTCTAGTGCTGCGACATTACTCGACCCCGTTATCCATCGGCCTACATCGCTCTGCGGGGTTTCCAAGCTCTTTACAGCCGTCTGGTTTAGGGGTACCACTTCCGTACCATGTGCTATACTTGGCAGACCCACCATTTCCCGAATGGTTTTCCCCACGAAAACCTTACTGAAACTGTTTCTCCATATAAGTTTCATTTGGTTAAGGATTCACCTCCCCTTCAGAATCAATTTATTTTTGTGGTTTCGGTAGATGCCTCTCCCTGTAATGTTTATATTTACCACCATATACTCGTAGTCACCTGTATCTCCTACACTAAGCAGTTTGCTGCTACCTTCCGAAATACAGAACTCCCCCACTCTCCACCTTCGAGTGAGGTCCACTTTGCGGCCCACGGGTATAACTTTGCTCTTGCTTTCATTAAGTTCGAGTCTTCATTTGCTCCCATATTTCCCAACAATTCCCAGCATTTTCGCTAGCCCCTCTTCGCTTTCTGACACTAGCACCATGTCTTCTACGAAAAATAGCCCTGGGATCTTCAAGTCCCCAATTGCTACCCCTCGTCGCTATGCAGGAGTTCATCTCCTAAACCTTTAATGTACAATGCAAAAAGAATTGGCGAAAGAATACACCCCTGTTTTAGGCCTATTTCCATAAGCACACGTTTTGTTATTATGTTACGAAGGCTAAGTTCACTCTGTACATCTTTAAATAATGCTCTCAGAATTCCAACAAACTCGCCTCCCAAGCCCTCATGCGTTTTTTACATCCAGAAAGGCCATAAACATCTTTTTCTTTTTGCTTTCGCGGATTCTATCATTTGGGATAGCGCGAAAAGATGGTCAGTAACTCTCCTTCCCTTCCTGAAGCCATTCTGAATCTCTCCCAAAAAGCCTTCTCCTCAATCACCTCCTCTAATCTCGCATACAGGACTTTACAGAAAACTTTTCCAATGTTGCTACTGACAGAGATCCCTCGATAATTATCCAAAACGTCTTTTTCCCCCTTTTTGTGAATAAAATCACTTTGCTGTCTCTCCACTCTTTTGGGACCTCTTGTTTTTCCATGGCTAAACTGAATAGGGCAGTTAGGCTTTCCCATAGTTTCTCTCCCCCTTTTTTGATAAACTCTTTAGGAATGTCGTCCACCCCTCCCGTTTTTCCATTCCTTAATTTTGAGATCACATTTCGCACCTCCTCCTATACACGAAGTTCGATAGATTTTCCTCGACAAGGTTCGGACAGTCCGGTGGGTTCCCCATGCCCCATCGCTTATCGTTTACCTTTTCCCTGTGCTTTACTAGTTCTGATGCGATTTGGTCCTGATCGTCTGTAACTCTGCCATCTACTTTAATACTCCGTGGATTACTTCCGTTGTTACGCTTATCCACCCATTTCCAAAATACGTTCGAACTCGAACCCCCCCCCCCCCCCCTCCTGTCATTCTTATCGTCCTAATAAGACTGCTATTGCGCACGCTCCGATTATCGTCTTTAATCTTATTTACTTTATTTCGTGCTTGTTGGTATTCTTCCTTTGATACCATGGCCTCGTTGCTTTGCGCCCCCTTGAATTTTCTACTTCTCCTGCATGCAGCACATTTAGCTTTTCTACCCTTTATGGTCCTTTTAAGTTCTTCGTTCACTCTGTACCCAAGTTCCCGTGTTGGCACTCTGATCTTTCCTATACTTTCCTTCCCTGCCTCCACTAGGCTCGCAACTAAGGCGTCGGCCATTTTCTGGACACCGGCCCCCTTGTTTACGGTTGCAAGCTTTGGTTTCAGTTTTGCGTCGAAGTTCGTCCAGTCAGCATCCTTTTTGAGTTCCCAAATCTCCTTGAAGCTTCCTTTGTTTTTACTAGGTTTTTGGCCCTCATTGTCACTGTAATCAAGTTGCGATCACTATCCAACTCCCTTTTACCCTCATCATCCACTTCTACCCCTAAAACTTCGCTCCATAAATTAATAACTGTGAGAATATAGTCGATTATTGATTTTCTGTCGTTCATCTCCCAGAACCATTTCCCCTTACACCTCGCGCCCCTATTCAGAATCTTCAGACCGAGCCTATTTGTGAAGTTCAACAGCTTCCTTCCATTCCTGTTGACTTTCTTGTCCCCGCCCTCTATGCCTTCTCCCTTATCATCAATGTGTCCATTAAAGTCACCCATCAAAATTATACCGAGCCCCCTGTTTTCTAGTTCTGTGATATTGGACCTTAGTGTTGAGTATATCGAGTCATTCCACTCGGGTTTGCTTCCCTCCACCGTACAGCACACAATCCCAAGGGCAATACTTTTGTTTCTTGGATTGATCTTTACCCATCCAATTTCTTTCGATACCTCAGCCGAGGTGCTTACATCTTCCATGTCTGTGATCAGCGACGGTTTTAAATCCTCTTTAATGTACATGCCCCCCCCCCCCCCCCTTCTCGCCTTCCGTTCGCCCTACACCTATCTGCACGCACCCCGTTACCTGGTCTACCCGTTCCTCGTGTCTTAACCACGTCTTGCTTAAACCCATGACATCAAAGTCCCCTGCCTCGATCAATGTAGCAATTTCACTTACATGTTGCTTCTCGCAGCTTATCATTCTTGACACCTCACCGGAAGGTACTCATCGAGCTCGTTCCTGTTAGTGGTCACATGCCCCGAACTAAGGGATATTGACTTCATAGGACGATCTTGCCACAATGAAAAGCATTTTTCAATACCTCCTTACAGGTGATGGCCTTTGATGATTTTTTCTTATAACTACCAACACAGGGATGTGTTTATAAACTTCTGATATATATTGGTGAGCCGCATAGGTCGTAGTTGATACAGTAAAAGAATAATAACACCTTTTCGACCTATGATTAATTTTTTACTCTAGCTTTCGACCTTATCGATCTTCTTCCTGTGATAAAATGGTAAGAATGAAAAGGAAATACGGTTAAAGTGAAAGAACGCGTAATTAGATTTGACGTAACGTAAATTTCGGAGTAGAAATTAATGGAAGGAAAAAGTGTGTAGTGAAGCTAGTCACGGCCACGCAGACATAAAACCAGCGTCTCTATTTATGCCTCTATTGAGGCTGTTGCATGCCCATATGTACTTCTACTCAACAGTCCTCATCCTTTGCGCGTCCGTCAAATTTCCCTCCATAACTGAACACTAATATCATCTACGGAGTGTGCTTGAACGTTAAAATGGTTAGCCACTGGCAAATCAAATTTGTTTCTGATGTTCTGTCTATGCCCTGTCATTCTCCTGCATAGGAGTTGTCCGGTTTCACCAATGTAATGCATATCTGGACAACGAGCACAAGTTAAATAATACACCAGATCACTTGATCTGCAGGAAAAACTACCCTTTGGAATAATTTGATTGCCCAATTCACAGCTGACGTCGGAAGATGAAATGAGTGGGCATGCTCGGCATCGGTTAGTGTTACATGGTTTAGTGCCGAGAGTGAGGGGTGATGTGACACATTCACTAGAAACTGTTTTTTGCCGTAAATTAGGCGGTTGTATAGTAGCAAGAATGGGTTTATCAGAAAACACCATTTTAAGGTATTCATCGTCATCGAGGATGTGCTGAGATTTTCGAAAAATTTCTCTAATTTTCTGAGTAGCTGGATGATAAGTCACAACAAGAGGAATGCGCTATTGTTCAGTTTTACTTTTGTAAGTTAGCAAATCCTGGCGATCCCGAGCGAGGGCTTTGTCGAAATCCTTGTTGATCGAGTGTCTTTCATATCTGATTTTCTCGAAAGCCAATTTGAGTGTAGATAATTGTCGATCCCGAATTTCGATGTCTGAGTTAATGCGATGATATCGGAGGGCTTGACTGTAAATAATAGATCTCTTTGTGTGTTGCGGGTGGAAGCTGCTGGAATTTAAATAATAGAAGCGGTCGATAGGTTTCCATACTGTAGTGCTTAGCTTCCCATTATTCTTGAAAATTTGGATGTCCAGGAAATTCACAGTTTCTGTAGACTGTTCCACTGTGAACTTCAAGTTAGGATTGGCAGAGTTTATTTCCTGATACAATGTTTCTTGCGCAGACTCACCATGTTCCCATATACAAATATATATTCGATGAAACGGAGATAAACTTAGGTTTCAATGGAGTTTTTCGAGGAATGTTGTTTCAAAATCCGACATATATATATTGGCGAGTTGGGGAGCCATGGGGGTGCCCTATCTATTCCCTTCTTCTGTGAATACATATTACCGTTGAACAGAAAATAATTGTGTTTCAGGATGAATTCTGCAAGTTTAACCGTCGTATCAGAATCAACAGCTGTAGGTCTACGGTTGGGTGAATTTAACGAACGTCGCAATGCTTCTATACCATCTTTGTGATCAATATATGTGTATAGAGCCTTAACATCAAGTGTCACAAATATAGACTGTTCAGTTATGTCAACATCTGAAATTTTATTAAGAAAATCTGTAGTGTCCTTTATATAGCTACCGGTAGATTGTGCTAGAGGCTTGAGCTCCTCGTTAACAAATTTAGAAATATTCTCGGATAAGGTACCGAAACTTGAGACAATCAGTCAACCCGGAACTCTTTCCTTGTGTACCTTGGCTAATGTGTAGAACTGAGCAATGCGTAGGTTTTCGACAATCAGAGAACGAGCAATAATTTTGTCTTTCTCCGGGAAGGAATCTATAAGTTTACAAAGTTCATTTTGATATTTATCGGTAGAAGTAGATTTCAAGATTTCGTAATAATTTGGATCATTTATTATGGGTGAATGGGAAGAGAAACTGTCAAAAGCATCGAAGTGACACCCCCTTGAACATGTATTGAGATAACCATTACACCATCCTGATACTTTCCTCCAATTTCTACACCCGCCATCTAAATTTCCCAAACCCTGTTATGCTTAACTCAACGAGACAATATTCCATTAAATTTCATCCAAATTCAATGAATGTTAATCAACACTGAAAATACAACAATATTATCAATCGTTTCGCCTAAATTAGTCATTTATGAACAAAAGAAGTAGTCACAAGGACTGTGTGCTGTGTGCAAGCAAGCGACATAACTGTGATACCCTTACATTGCTTTCTTTGTATCTCCATTTTCAAATTTCAGTAAACACACCCCCATTCTATAATTGTCTAACCTTTCGACTCTTTCGTAAAAAGAAACACACACTTGGTTCCTCACTGCATGGAAAGTGCCATAAATACACAGAACGACACACGCGTATGACTGGGTTAATCGATATGGCACTTGTGCCAGTGTGAAAGGATAAAACGAGAGGCCACTGGCCTCGAGTTTTATCCTTCCGCGATGGCACAAGTGCCATATCGATTAACCCATTCACACACGTGTAGCGTTCTGTATTTATTACACGCCTTAACACCTATAAAAGCAATTATCAGAAGGACACTCAGCAATTCATTTGTCAACTCGTCCCCTGAGTTCCAATGTGTTCTATGTGCCAGTAGGCACACAGAACACATAGGAACTCAGTGGAGGAACTATCACCAAAAAGAACACATTTTATCGTCGACCAAAATTGCGAGGGGAATCTGTGTTACTATTTTTAGCTATCGCTAGCGATTTAAATTGTAATTGCGGTGCATGATTTGTAGAAAATTCCCGTTAAATTCCGTTTCTATTTAAAAATAGTCCATCAACGATTTCAATTCCGCACATACGTGCAGAACAAATTTTCATTTTCCGCATGGTTTAATGTTGATGTAGATGGGGATTTCATATAACAGGCGTGTAATAATTAATCTCTTCTAACCACCACATACAATTTCTCACGTGGAAGGAATATCACCATGCATAATTCTAATCAAGTACGGTAAACGTTATTGCTCAATTGGTTTGGCGGTCATCCGATTTACATCGGGTCACGGACCTGAGTATTCGCAAAGAGAAGTGAGTGGTTTGTGTACGGGCGAATGACTTCGAGTACTATCCTACACAGTTTGCCCATGCGCGCTCCGCGGAGGGACAGATGCGAGTGGTAATAGCCTGCAGTATCAGTGAGGGGCACCGGGGTGCTACCCATTCGTTTGGCTGCACTCGGGGAATAACAATAAATTAATGTAAACGAGACATAGCTGCAAGTACTATCCCATCACCGATACTACTTATTCTTCCTGCTTCTAAAATTCTCACGATAACCAAGTAAAGGGAAACGGATAAGCGATAGACTGTATGGGGAGATTACCCAACTTTGATAACTCACAAGGACAGTGAAGGAAAGACCATACATAGTTTACAGGCAGAAAACACTCAAACCAAACCATAAAAGACCTGCACTTTACACTTGTTCAAATATCTGTAAATTATTTTTGTAAGGGAAAGAAGTTAGGTTCCAGCCAGTTCATCAATCCCAATCTATTTTTAAAGTAAATAAAATATGTTTAAATTTAAATTTCGCGTGCTGGACGTGTGCTTCGGTGGCAGCGGTCCCGACCGAGAAGGAGACCGACTATAATTGCCAACGAAGGCTCGATCAGGGACACAACTACAACAAGTGGCATACCTTCTCAACCAGCCTTCTTATATAAGTGGCAGAACTGACATGCCTGAAGAACAAACTAGGAACCACCTGCTACAACTGGCTGGATGGCGGATTGGGTTCTGGTGGCTTATCTGGCTCCTTTGCTTCTCCTCCTATGCGGCTGCTGGATGTGGAAAGTACTATTGTACTGCTAAACGGGCCGCAAGAGGTTGGTTTATCCTACACCTTCTCCGTGCGCGTTCGGAGCGCAAAAACCTTTGACTTGCATGCTTTTGGAACAAATGTTTATTTGAGAGAAATACAGCATCGAGAAGACAAAATTCGAGAGATACCTCGAAGACTAGTAACTTAAGGTCCACAATAAAAGTCTTTTTTCAAGCAAGAATATCGGAACGTACTCGGTGTGAATATCGCTGGCGACTCCCCCCCCCCCCGCCCCACAAGCACAACAAAACGCCCAACCTTAAAATCCGATCTTATTAAAGCTTATTAGTGTAAACAAGTCTAATAAATAAATAAATAAATAAATAAATAAATAAATAAATAAATAAATAAATAAATAAATAAATAAATAAATAAAAAAATAAAATATCAACTCTTCCATCTGTTCGATCATTTCAAAGTGGTCCTGTGATATAAACTTGCTTCATGAGGTTCAACTCGGATATGCCTAATAGACATAAAAACAATTATTGATAAACTTATTGGGGTAGTTGTGAATCGGACATTGGATTTCGAACCACATACTACCTAACGTGTGGAATCGAAAGACCCTTCCTGTAAATGACCTAATGGTCAGAAGAATAGTCCGAATAATGCGTAGGTAAACCCAACAGCATAAACCCGTAATGAGGACCTATGTTAAGCAACGTAAATCAGATTTTTCAAAATGTAAATTAATTCAAAAGCCGAGATTTTTCCCCTTTCAACCCCACAGCAGAGAGAGATCATTTGTGCACTCCACAGACACCTGAATGTATTACTGTATATACAATAATTATATTCTTGTACAATATTGTCTGTTTTATATATTTTCTGCTCGCACATTTGAGTGTTTTCTGTGACCCGAGAACCATATTGAGCTGTTTGACCAGAGCCGACCGATCACTACAACTCATTCGAATCTTGATAACAACACGTGTTAATGTGGTTTAATATAGTAGAATATAGACGTATGATCCGCCGGTTCGGGTCACGTTCCCGGAACAAAGATCTCAGTCTGAACTGCTTCTACTTTATCCTGCTCACTAGCGCATTCGACGTTTTGGGAATTCGTATTATGTTATTTTAGTTGATTATTCTTGGGAGTGACATCCAAACAAATCCAGGCCCTTGTCCAGCGTTTTAATATATATTCGAAATAGCATCTCTTTCAAGGAGTATACCAACATGGAGAGTTACTACTCCGCCATATAGCCGGTAATCTCTCATCATCAGACAACATTGATATAATAATGGGGTTATGACTTGGTTCTGAATTCAGTCAAATCAAACACGCCCTACAAGAAAGTTTTTATAAGATAGAATGACAATGCGTGGTTTACGTCAAATATCCAGCTGCTAGTTCGACGACGTAACAAAATTCATAAAGGGGCAAAGTCAAGTGGAAGAAACGTAATGAGGTTATATCCGAAATTTGTAAATCAAAACTTACGTATGATACAAGACTGGATAATTAAGCATCGAGTCCAGGCTTTGGCTGTAAAAACTTGCGGAAGTTGGTGAGTGCCTACATGAAAGAACGTGATGTTCCTATTAGACAATTCGAGTCCACTAAACTCGCGAATTACGAGCTTATATTCTCGAGAAAAAACGAGCCCACTTTAGACTTCTTGCAAAATGGGCTCGTATACCACGAGATGATACGCGACTTTTTCGAGTCAGAAATCGGATGGGAAATCGCGTCGTCGATAGAGAGACTACGAGGATCTGTCCCGTATTGTCGCTCGAATCACGGAGATCGAGCAAACATAAAATCTTGGAAAATCTTAGAAGATATTAGAAAATTCCGAGCTCGATCAGTTCGAGTTCAGTCCGAGAATTCATTGCATTTTTCCCAAAAGGACAGTGAAGATACCGCAAATCCGAGATGAAAAATCCTAAGTTGATGACAAACACCAAACTATGTATTTTTTACTCGGATTTTTAAGTGTTCCCTCGCTTGATTTCATCGATTTCGCCGAGATCTCTGATGTGAAATTATAAATCGCGAGTCAAACTGACAAAACGTGTATATTTTCGTCGGTTTTCTCAAGTGTCTCGTCGAAGTATGTCGTCAATATGGCGCTGATCACGTGTGTGAAAGATCGAATTAAAGTTGGTAACGATCTTTAAGGGTGCTCTCATTACTCGTTGTCAACTACTAAAACGCAGTGGGTTTTTATTTATTTATTCTTCATACTTAGATCTATTTTTTCCCTCTAGATGATAGTCATTTTGACAACTAACGTTTTGGTACGCACAAGAGCTGGTGCGACTCTACTGGACTGAGCGTTTATCTGAAGAGATATACTAATCGTTCGGAAGCTGTGCATGTGGTGTCTCATGGTTTGTTTACGACGGGTATGTGAGAGGATGAGCCCCGCCCAGAAAACTAGGATCCAACCCATATATATCCGAGATGGTTCATTATGATAGAAAGATCAAATTAAAGTTGGTAACAATCTTTAAGGATACTCTCATTACTCGTTGTCAATGACTAAAATTCATGTGGGCTTTTTAATTTATTTCTTCTTTTCTTCTTATTATATAGAAAAGAATAATTATTTAAAAAGGAAATAACTAAAATTAAATTCCGTTGATTTCTAGAGTTGGAGAGGTATATTCGAGAGAACAATGTGGCGAAACCAATGGGCAACCTCGAGATGAACGAGAGGTGACCAATTTTTTCAAACCTCTGACAGAAACTCAGGAAGAAATGAAAAAAGAGGTCATCAAAGAATTGAAAACCTTGAGAGAAAGCAGGACACCTAGTTACAGACCTTCTATTTACGAACCACCTTCTTATGATTCGATTTATGGTTACAGACCTGATCAAACCCGTTATACGTCATCGTCTCCACACTGATTCACTCCGACCGGTCGTCCTCCTTTTCAGTATCAACACTTTCCGCTGAGTCCTTCTGAGATTGACAGAATTGAGACCAATTTGGGGTGTGAAATATCGACAGTTACTGCGAGCACGATCGGCAACACGATGGTAGATGTCAGCAATATGAATCCTGAAGATTATATATAAGATGAATCCGTTGAGCGCGAACCCTGTCTTCGGCTTGCGCGAGGAAGACTATGGCAATCTCGACATCTGTGAAAAATGAGTGCAATCAACCAATGACTATTGTAACAGGGGTGGGATGAACGAATCCCCAGGGGCTAGAACCCTGGCCGAAATCTCCCTATTGTTCTTCAGATTCGTGAGGATCTGGGTCAACTAGCATACCATGGATAAAATATAACTCAACTCTAGAGGTAGAATAACCATTCAAGTTATGTGGTGTGGTCTGGATGAATTCACAAAAAAATAGAAAAACAGTTTATACGTGGTTTATTAAGAAGCCAAAAATAATATGATATGGAATGGACATGAATGACGGATCAAAAACCACGGGTCCACTACACTTTTACCAAAAAGAGGGTTAAATTTCCACCCAGCAAGTCTATTAACTTGAATGGTTCCCACAGACCTCGGACCTGGAGAGAATCAGTGTCAGAAACGGTGATTCTCACCAGGGCCGTGTTGAATGGGTCCGAAAACGACGGTACCCTTTACGGTTAACCTTTTTACAGGTTACAGAGTGTCCCCATACTCAGCTAGTATATGGTTTAAGTTTGGCCAGCTAATTAAAGCTTTTCCCAAACATAAAGTGGACGGCGAATTATGAGTGAGACCGCTCTTATATAGGATAATTTCGCTGGGAAAGATTTCAAATACTGGAATCTGATTGATCCCTAGCTTTTACCTCGACAAACGAAACAGCAGCAAAATGCACTACGGTGTGAACCAATAAGGTACATCGATTCATTTTAAACATGGAAATGACTTGAAGCCAACAAAAATAGAATTACACCTCTGCTAGGAGCAGACGAATTATAACAGAGTAATTTAGAACTTCTATTGTATATTATATTTCAACTGCTGTTACCAAATCCGCTACACTATCATCTGATTGTCGAAGATCGAGAATACGAAGGTACTAAAGAAGGTACTAAAGGATTGTGGAATCTGCTTGTGTTCGCTAAACCGAACGATTATGAGGAAGGGGATTACAAAACGTATGGCGATCTCCTGGTTCAGACGATTGTCAGGAGGGAAAAAAAAACGATTCCAGAGACATCATGTCAAAAATTCAGTTTATTAACACTCAGTATACAAACCACGAATACTATTCTCGATTGAGACTCAATCGAGAATAGTATTCGTGGTTTGTATACTGAGTGTTAATAAACTAGGGTCGGCCCATCATGCCATTACCCCCCCCCCCCCCCCCCCCCACCCCCCATTCCGAAATTCGCTCCGGCGTCCCTGAGAGAGACAAGACCAAAAGCGAGCAGAAGTTCGAAGTGGAAGAACGTGGTGAAACCCACATGGGATGCGAATAAAGCATTCCTCAAATAAGTCACTGGACAGGGAATGACAACCACCGCCATGATCATTCCTTGCCATCCTAATGCGCTGCTGGAGAGATTGGATCTCTTAATGTCGAGTTAAGAAGCTGGTAATACCGGAGTGAGAAACGAGTTAGTGAGCAAAGACAAAATCTGTTGTGTATATATTATGTTATTAAACAAATAAAACACAAACAAAAATATTTTCATAACAAAATTTTGTGCACAATAGGAAATTAAATAAAACATTAACACATATCTTTTTTTTTAAATTCAGCTCAATTTTATATATATATAGTTATACATGCGGCAGTCGAGCAAATTTGCGTTGCCCGACTGCCGGGTTTTGCACATTGTGGCAGTTCCGCAACATAATTCGTGTTGCCTAACTGCCACCGTCGGCTGTACTCAAAATGACGGATAATTTTTCAACCAAATAAAGTGATCTCATCACTCTTCTGTTCACCGAATTTATAAGTATTTTTGAATTTTTAGACACTTTCACTTTAAAAAGGTTACAGCGTGGTAAAAACAGCTATTTTCGAGAGGTGTATTTTTATTTGTTGCTCAACTTTACAAAACTGATTACAACTTAAGATCAGTGTATGTTTTAGTTTCCAAAGCTCGTTTGTGATTAAAATACTATTTTAAATCGCTTTATTGTCGTTTATTAGTAACCTTCCACAAATCCGAATCATATAAGGGGTATATTTCTGTATTTTCAAACTGGAAACAAAAGTACTCTTTCTTTCCGTCAACCTCAAAAAGTGAAACCTTATAAGTTCTCGCGAGATTGTTTCTGCGGAAATGAAGACGAACGAAAATATTTTGACTCAAATGGATTTGGAAATGATTTCTGCATTGAAAAGAGAAGAAGTAAGTATTTTCACAGATATTCATAGTTTGTATTTTACATGACAAAATCAATTTCGACAAGTCTTACTCATAGTGTTGCAGGCACTACCTAATCAAACCAAAATGAGATGCACAAAATAGCATCAAAACTATTCCCAAATTTGGTGGGCGCTAAAATCTTACTGCACACGGATGGATGGGGAAAGCTGGGTTTGACGTCTATCGTTTTTGATATGTCTGCCCGAATTCCTTCTACGGGCTCAGTTTTTCTTAAACCCCGTAGTCCCTATCGATCTTGTTGTCCCTTTTATAGGTCGGGTTGAATTCTTCCGCACTCTGTTAACCCCAAATGAGGCGAAAAAATTAGAAATTCTATTACACACTATTGACTGGTGTTAGTAAATTATCACAATAAAGGTGGAAATGCATCAGCCACCAACATCGCTGAAGTTAAGCTCCGTTGAACCCGGTTAGTCTGTTGATGGGGTGACAATTCAGTTATTGATTTGAATTAACACTTCGTGCTCTTGGGTAAGGTACTTTACCTCGACTGCTCGCACGTGGAGCGGGTGGGGGGAAGCTGACGGTGTGCTGCGATGGACTGGTGTGCACGCGTCTTAACTTTAATTATCCTGACTGTGTTGTGCAGTGCGGCGTAGTACTGATGTACAGTGCGTAGTGCAGTCTTGGATTATGTGACGTTGAATAGGTCATAGGGTCTCGTCGCTGCTTGGTGATTATCTTCTGGTACATCGGCTTCCTCCACTCATAAAACTGTCAGCGACACAAAATGACTCAGACTATATAAGTGTCGTTAAATGCCAATAAATAAATAAATAAATAAATAAATAAATAAATAAATAAATAAATAAATAAACCCACTGAATACCCATTTTCGTCGTATGGAACAATGAATGCTGTGAAAATGAGTACATTGCGCGCAAAATCATATGTCTCAAAATGAAGATTATGAAAATGAGTTCAATGCGGGAAAATGGAAGAAGAGGAGCCTCCGCCGATTCTAGCGCCCCTAGGCCCCAGGTCTCTGCTACCCGACCGCCTCTGCCCCTTGCCGCCCTACCCCAAGAGCCTCTTGTTCCCTGCTGCCTCTGCCGCCTCACACCCAGAGCTGCTGGTCCCATTTGCCCCTGCCGCCGCCGTCCATCGTGTCTGGAAGACGCGATATTTTCAGAAAAATTTCCATCCATGGATAGTCTTTTAGACATTGTCAAGCTGTTTTGGGTAATTCTATATCTAGTATCGGTTGTTTGGGATAATTCCATGTTTTCCCAAAACACACCCCATGCAAACATTGGATCCGGAACATTTCCACGTCCCAGCTACAACATTAACATGGTTACCAGAGTAAAATCCACTAAAATACATGAAAGTCGGGTTCATTTGTGTAATTCTATACTACCGGAACATACTCCCCTCGAATCAAACATACCCTCAAAACATACCCCCGATCTTATACCAAGAGTTAAGGTTTCATCACCAGGCAGACACTTGAGAAACCAAGATGGCGCCCCTATACACAAAATGGACGACCAAAACACGTGTCCCCATATACACCCAAGCTGCGCACGCGCATTCGAACCTCGTATCGCTATGACAATGACGTCACAACATAACCACGCACATTGGTTACATGTCAACACAACATGGGCGCCCGCAGTCACGTGACATGACGTCACTTCCGAGATCCATCTGAATTGCAAGAGGGTGCCTTTGGCTGGTCTACTGCTGTACTAAACGGCTGCTCTTAGGGATGTGATAGTAGGTCTGACTCTGCAACCGTAAAAAGAGGCTCACATCATATCACTTCTGACACCTGAATCTAAACTTTCGACCTTTTTTTTTTAAAAAAAATTTTTAATGAACATAACAAATATAACAAATATCGAGTATTCAGTAGTAAACTCAACTGCACGTTATCCGGGTAATACTTTTTGCTGGTAAAAAGGACGGTATCCGGTAAAAAGGACGGTAAGTGTATAAAAACTACGCTTTAAAGTACTAAATGTACCTCTGAATGTGTGAAAAGTGATTTGTTAAGGAAGCTTGCGCAATAATAAGTATATAGAAGGAAGATTAAGTATCGTTTGTTTTATTATAGACTATTTTCAAGACAAAATAGATCATTTTTCCATCGACACTGATCGACACGCCATTTTGTGCAAGGAAAACAACGATTTCGCTGAGGTGAACGACGGGAGAATATTATCATACTTGCTCGATGGAGGTGTAGCTAATTTTAGATGTTTCTGTTCACCACGAGGGGATTAAACAGAAAGTGTTTTTGGAGAGAAACCATTTACAAAATAGTCTACAATAAAACAAACAATACTTAATCTTCGTTTTATATTGCGCACGCTTCATTAAATTGTCACTTCATACTTTCAGAGGTACATTTAGCAAAACAGTTTTTATACGGTTACCGTCCTTTTTACCGGCAAATAGTTGTGTTCAAGCTTTTTTTTTAAACAGGGGTTCATATTTTATTTTCAGTTAGCGTTTCGCCAAACACATGCCGAGGTGATAATAAATATTAAAACCATACATACATCAGTGGATACAAGTTCTAGAATCCTGTAAGTCCCACCTCAGTGATACTCACATGAGCCTGTTAAGACTAGGGCCCCTTGTGCTTACTCTACCAATCCCTATGTGTGAACTCACAGTGGTGGGCCCGGGGGGGGGGGGGGGGGGGGGGGGGCAAATATGCAAACCGTAACTTACTGTTTTTAACCCCCACGTTTCCTCAAAAGGCACCAGAATCGATCTGAAAGCTTCAGAATTTGAAGGAAAAAAATATCCGGGAAAGGGCCCACAACCGTGGGAGGGAATACGCCCAATTCCATAGTTCAAGCCACTGAAATATGCCAGCGTTGTCGATCTTGCCCCCCCCCCCCCCCCCCCACAATTTTCGAAATTATGGGAAATGGATTATATATCTAGCGAGGCGTAGCCTGGATTCTGTAATGGTGTGTGTGGGGGGGGGGGGCAAGAATGCTTCACTTCACACTTTCAGAGGTACATGTACATTAAGTAAAACAGTCTTTATACGCTTACCGTCCTTTTTACCGGCAACAATAGTCTACAATAAAACAAACAATACGTAATGTTCGTTAGATATATTTATTATTGCGTACGCTTCATACCTACGTATATCAGTGGATACTAGTTCTAGATTCCTGTATGTCCTACCCCAATGATACTCAGAGGCGCCTATTAAGACTGGAATGCCTTGTTCTCACTCCACCAATCCCTATGTGTGAGCTCCCAGTGGTAGACCGGGGGGGGGGGGGCTGAGGGCCCCCAAATGCAAACCACAATTCAAAATATCTTGGGAAGGGCTCATAATCGTGGGAGGGAATACGCACAATTCCACAGTTCAAGCCTCGGTTGAATATAAATTTCATGCAGGGAAAGTGAGACCATGTCTTCTGTCAACAAACAGAATAACTTATAATGTTGTGTCATAATATAGCCCAGATGCTGACAACGATGTTAAACACCAATAAATAAATATTTTCATAGGTGTACGGGCCCAGTTTTTGGAGGGGGCTAAAAGATGTTGCTCGAAAAGTGATACTGCAGGCATTATTGCGGCAAGTGGCCATTGGGTGGGTGTAGGTATACTCGTTCCAATGAGGGGTCATAAGCTATGTTTTGGAAGCAGAAAATTAAATATATAAATAATTGAATGGCGATTTTCGTATATAGCGTTGGCCGATTGTGGCCGTTACAACTGGGTTTTGTACAAAATCATGGTTTTTTTTTGTTGTTTGTTATTTTGATATTTCTCGACACTATGATAAATTCTGTTCAATAAATTATGTTCACAAAGATCTTTGTTGTTTTCATAAGTTGCTTGGTAAGCCAGCATGGCGACCAAAATCGAAGACTAGGCTAGTGTCCAATCCCTGTAAATGTTAATTCCCTTCTCTATATTGCCTGCCCAGTAAGCACATACGATTACATTGAAACTGGCATCTGAACACAATCCCTACTACTTTTCTCTGACACACCCTGGCGCTTTTGGCTATTTTGAACTTGCACTCCAAGATTGGGCATCAAGTAATTGGAAGCATTCCAAATCTATTGCGGGCGATTGGAATTAATAACTAATGAATTGTTTACGATAATTTGTCTCTGTGGAGGTCTAGCCCTAGTTCCAAATATCATGATTGCCCCCCCCCCCCCCCACCATTACAGAATCCTGGCTACGCCCCGCTAGATATATAATAATCCATTCCCATAATTTCGAAATGGGGGGTGGGGGGTGGGGATGGGGGGCAAGACCGACAACGCTGGCGTATTTCAATGGCTTGAACTATAGAATTGGGCGTATCCCTCCCACTTTCCCGGATATTTTTTTCATTCAAATTCTGAAGCTCTCAAATCGATTCTGGTGCCTCCTGATGAAACGTGGGGGTAAAAACGGTAAGTTACGGTTTGCATATTTGCGCCCCCCCCCCCCCCCCCCCCCGCGCCCACCACTGTGAGTTCACACATAGGGATTGGTGGAGTGAGCACAAGGGGTCCTAGTCTTAACAGGCTCATGTGGGTATCACTGAGGTGGGACTTACAGGAATCTAGAACTAGTATCCACTGATGTATGTATGGTTTTAATATTTATTATCACCTCGGCATGTGTTTGGCGAAACGCTAACTGAAAATAAAATATGAACCCCCGTTTAAAAAAAAGCTTGAACACAACTTTTTGCCGGTAAAAAGGACGGTAACCGTATAAAAACTGTTTTACTAAATGTACCTCTGAAAGTATGAAGTGACAATTTAATGATGCGTGCGTAATATAAAATGAAGATTAAGTATTGTCTGTTTTATTGTAGACTATTTTCAAATTATAAATGGTTTCTCTCCAAAAACACTCTGTGTTAAATCCCCTCGTGGTGAATAGAAACATCTAAAATTAGCTACACCTCCATCGAGCAAGTATGATAATATTCACCCCGTCGTGCACCTCAGCGAAATCGTTGTTTCCATGCACAAAATGGCATGTCGATCAGTGTCGATGGAAAAATGATCTATTTTGTCACTTAATCTTCCTTCTATATACTTATTATTGCGCAAGCTTCCTTAAAAAATCACTTTTCACACATTCAGAGGTACATTTAGTACTTAAAAACGTAGTTTTTATACACTTACCGTCCTTTTTATCGGATACCGTCCTTTTTACCGGCAAAAAGTATTACCCCGTTATCCCTCTGGTCTTGTCTCTCCGCGTGCCACAAGACAACAAGTAAAACACGCCCCTTTGCTTTTTGGTACACGAAAGAATGGCGCAACTTGGACGCTGGTGGTAAACTGGATTCAACTTTGATTCCTTTGTATCCATGAAAAGGATTCGCACACGTAATCTTATCAAACATCTGAGTCTGAACTTTCATGAACCTAATTTGGCAATATAACAATTGACTTCGTGCCGATTGTTATATTGCCATGCCGGAAGGATGAGTGTTTCAGTTGGCAATATAACAGTTGGCAAATGTATAGTCGTCAACAGAAATTTATTTACTCTGATCTAGTCCTTCCACATAACACGAAACAAGTTACGCATGTCCCTGATCTTGTGCCGCATGGGCGGACTGCGCAACGGTTAACTTATCCGTAGCAATAATCGTGTCTGAACTTTCATCGTTCTTGAAAAGAAATAACCTATGCTTAATGCAGAATAGTAACAGTGACCACTTATGGTCAATCTGACGCGACCCCTCCATGTGCTACCAACCAATTGAAAATTTTGCTTTATATAGGACATTTACCCCCGAATGCAAAGTGGATCAGCGCATCAAAACCCGTGACCAGATATAAAAAAGATGTTTATTCCATTTTAAATTAATATTATTAACGCTTTCATTGCCGCATTTGGCAACACAAACCTCCTTATGTGCCAATCCTGCTGACATGGAATGTTTAGTCGAGCAAGCCAGCCAGCTGTACACTGAAGTTTTGTCCAACTGATGTAAACGTCCTGTCTTTTTTGATTGACCTATTAAACGGATTTTGATAACTTATGTAACTTGTTTTTCCCTTTTATTATTTTTTTTTCGTAATAGGAATTACACCGCCAGACATATGCTGTGGTAGACAAACCCCTTCTTACCCAACAATACAGCAGTCTGAGATATGCCACCCACCTTTAAAAATGTTTTCGATTGACATCAAAGAAGTTTCCGAGATATGCCACCCACCTTTAAAAATGTTTTCGATTGACATCAAAGAAGTTTCCCAACATAAACACCTAGGTTTAACATTCAACAACAAAGGAACTTGGTCTTCCCATTTATCTGAAACTAAAGCCAAAGCGTGGAACCGCGTGAACATTTTTAGACGATTCAAATATCGACTTGATAGAAAAACACTCGAAACCATATACTATGCGTTCATACGCCCCGTATTAGAATATGCAGATACGATCTGGGACAACTGCACAGCAACAGAAGCTGAAGAGTTAGAAAAAATTCAAATCGAATCGGCACGACTAGTAACAGGGGGTACAAAAAGTACAAGCAGAAATCAACTTTACACTGAAACGGGATGGGAGAAACTTGAAACTAGGAGAATGAAACACAAGCTTATACAATATTTCAAAATGGCGCACGGCCTTGTGCCCGCTTATGCGTCAAATATGATACCTCCCTTAACTACAGGTACGGAAAATTATAATCTCCGACACAGCAATTTGAGAACTCCTCTCTGCCGAACGCAGTCTCATCATACATCCTTCCTTCCGTCTACAACTCGACTGTGGAATGATTTACCCCTTGAGATCCGTCAAAACCCTTCGCTTCCCAATTTCCTGTCATTTCTAAATAAGGATAAAAGAAGCGTGCCGTCCTACTACTATGGCCACAAGTCGCGTCGAGGTCAAATACTACACTGCCGTCTTCGATTACGCTGCAGTAGTCTGAATGACGACCTCTTCAATAACTTTGTTTCCGAGTCTAACTTATGTAGCTGTGGATCACGTGAAACAGCTGATCATTACCTACTCTATTGCGACAGATATACACCGATGCGAATCGGAACATTAGGGACAATTGAATATCCTATCACCACTGACATCTTACTATATGGCTGTGAGCACTATAGTGCAGAAGTTAACAAATCCATCTTCGAAAAAGTTCATGAATTTATTCTTTTAACGAAACGCTTTGACTAAATAATTTCTCCTTTGCATCCAGAATCGAAGGTACACCACGCCGTCACCTCTGCGCTGGTCACCACTGAAACCCGTTAGTTCTTATGCCCCCTCATCCCTGTTATTCCCTTTATTATATATTTCTTTTTTGCTTATAAAATTTTCTTATAATCATTTTACCTAAACATCAGTTCAATCTTTTGCTCAAGACAAAACACAATACCCATGCACTGCCAAATGTAATGATTATTGTAATATACCAACCATGGAGACAGCTATATATAAGCCTTAGCTTTCTGCTGAATCCATTTCCATTTATTTACGTACTAATTTTTGTAACCTTGTATGTTTGTTTTCTGGAAATAAATACTGTTTATACTAATACAGCAGTCTATTTTACCATGTATCGTGAGCTGCGCGCTTCTCAATTACCCACATAATCCACTCGATAAGCATTGTTACAACCGGTAATGTAATACAACTTGGTTTGGATGACATACCTTACCTATTATGCAGTAAATGTGTTGCATTATCGGTTGCTTTGGATGACAAACCTAACCTATTCTGCAATAAATGTATTACATCATCGGTTACGTTGAATGACAAACCTAACCTATTGTACAATAAAGTTTATTGCAAAAGTGGTTGCTTCAGTCACTTCCAAGTTTCAACAGGTTAATGGACACGTTATTCCATTGAACGACACACAAACATGTTTAAGTAAACTCGTCCCGCACTCCTCCCCAATGTCCGACAATAAAATGGACATCCGTGATTTATCACCGAAATGAGTTTATTACAATAATGGTGAGTACGTATAAAGTGAGAGTTCAAGGACACTTTTTCAAAAAACTGTACTCGTACACGTACATGTACGTGTATGCCCATAGGTTTTCTGTGTTAAATCGTGTACAGAGTGTAAAAAAAGTTGTTTTTACATGATGTCCCAGAACTCTCAATTGTTTTTTGACCGCTCGGATCTCATCTTAGACCATTCAAACAGCCGTTGGAGAACGAGTGCAAATTCGACCAATCGCTCGGAAGGAAAAATGTACAAAATGCGAAAACATCAACTTTAAAAAATTTTCTCGACGTTCTCATCGCGGATCAGACCTTCAATCTATCATTGCGAACGTCGGCAAAAAAACGCTTTGAGAGTTCTAGGACAGCATCAAAAATGCGTTTTGAGAGTTCTGAGACACCGACATTCGCGATCGCGTTTTGGACGGTCGAGGGTGCGATCATATCGGTAAAAAACGATTGAGAGTTCTAGGACAGGAAAATCGATCTCAAAACGTTTTCTCGACGTTCGCCAACGGCCAAAAGTGGGTGTAAAGCGTAGTTACTCATCGAGGATTTTTACAAATTTTTTCCAAACTAATTTCGGCTTCCGGTACATCAAAAAAATGCGGTTTGAGAGTTCTGAGACACCGACGTTCGTGATCGCGTTCTGGACAGTCGAGGGTGCGATCGGATCGGCGAAACCGATTTGCCAATTCTAGATCGGGAAAAATCTCAAAACGTTTTCCCCACGTTCACCAACGGTGCAAAGTGGGTGTAAAGCGAAATCACTCGTCGAGGATTTTTTTCCAAACCAAAATGGAAAAACTCGAGTTTGGAAAATTAGAACCGATGGAAATCGTCCATCCACGTTTTGTCATAGCGAGTTTTAAGGTTTATCATAATAGATCAGTTTTGTGGAGTTTTCAATATTGCACTCAGTGTAAATAAATAGTTTTTCATTCAATAAAATCAACTATAAAATTGCATTCCACTTAGATAGTTTTAAGTGGTAAAATTTATCTTTTAATTGACACTATGAAATCTTCGCAAATCGTTTCATTTTTTGTTCCGGTGTAAATGAAAGGTTTTTCTTTCAATAAAATCAACTATAAAAGTGCGTTCCACTCAGTTAGTTTTAAGTGGTAAAATTTGTGTTTTAATTGACACTATGAGTCTATGAAATCTTCACAAATTGTTTCATTTTTTGTTCCAGTGTAAATGAAAGGTTTTTCATTCAATGAATGAAAAGGAAAAATCACGTTCCACTTAGTTAGGTTTTAAGAGGTAAATTGAGTTTTAATTGACTCGTGATAATGTTTCGGAGATATGAATAAACCCTTTTGACTTATACAATTCTTCTCAAATGCGTTAAATTAGAAAGAATTACTTAATCATTTTTTGAAAACCGTTTTTCATTTTTCGTTCGTAAAATGGTTTTAAAGCAGAATTTTTCACTTTATCTAAAATGCTGTTTGAGGATGATGATAAAACGTTTCCGTTCATTTGCGCTAAACTTTCACACTTTTCAAAGTCGTTCTATTCATCATGGTGTGAATAATCGGTGATGCGATCTTTAACACATTCGAGGGAAAAACGTATTTATCGAGGTTTCATTTTGTAAAATGTTTTTCCCTCAACTGGTTTTAGTTATTATATATTAAAGACAGAAGATTTTATTTACTTAAAACATAAAACATAAAAATAATTATACATTTAATTTTTGAGAATAATAAAATAACTCACGTTACCATACTCTAAAGGAAATATTAATAATTTTAGAAAACAAAAAAAATGTTTTTACACATCACAGATTCCAAGCGGAGAGATCACCTTCTCAACAAATACGAACGAGTCAAAAAAAGCATTCGATCCGCTGACAGAAGCAGGCGATTGGGAGAGATGGAATTAAGATGCGAAACCACAAAATTATTTAAACCCGTGACGGAGGTCCAGGAATGAAGTAAGAAGGAGATCGTTGACGAATTGAAGCCCATAAAAGAAAGTTCTTTGAGAATGGGTTCGTTGCCTGGCAGTTTTACAAGGGGGTTTTCCTTTCAAAGATCATCGCCGGATTACGTTCCCATGAGAATCCAAACCGACGTGAGTGAAAGCGATGATGCGGCTTCGACTATCACCACTGATAGTGTTGTGTCATCTGAGGATGGTGGTAAGAGAGATCTGTTGTATGGAATTTATAAGGATTCTGATGGTAGAACTTTTGTAGGCGACACCAAAGTGTGAGAGGATGATGATAATTTAATCGTCTGTTCAAATAGGTATGAATTAACTCCTGAACTGTGCAAATTGCTCCTTTTTGACAAGCCTGGAGATTACACGGATCAGGATTTTGACAATTATGGTGACATTCTGGTTGAGACCCATGCCATGAAGAGAAATAATGATGCCAGAGAAATGAGACCCAAAGCCAATAGAGGTTACAAGTGGGTGAAGGTGGTGAAACCCATATGGGATATGAATAAGAAATTTGTCAAATCGGTGACTGGGAAAGGAGTGAGAACCACTTTTCTTCCGAGCGATTCTGACGCTCTGTCTCAGAGATTGAGATTGTTGATGGCTAGTTGACGCGCTGGTAATACTGGATTAGATAATGAGATAGTGAGCATATGCGATGAATTGTTGAGGCAGAAGGTTTGAATAAACACGATTATAAAAGGCTGATGAACGAATTGAAGGATTGATATATATAATAAGTAGAGAGAACAAACAAACAAAAAACAGATAAAATAAAAACAGTAAATTTTACACTAGAAAATAATAAAAGTATTTAAACAACAAACGATTTACCAGTGAAAAAAAAAAAAAATATATTATAAAATAAAAATATGTTGGTGATAAAGAACAGGGGATACATCAGAACTTACGTTCAAGGTGGTTCTGGCATTGTCGATTCTATAATGCGAGCGTTCACGAGCGATGCAGGTAGAAAACTTGCATCAACCGCGTTCGAGGTCGGTAAGAAGACGGCTTTGGATGCTGGTAAGAAAGCTGCTTCTGAAGCTACTGGTAGGATCGCTTCTGTGGCTGGCAAGAGGGCAGCTGACGTGTTGATCGACAAGTTGATCAGTCCACCGGCGAAGCGAGCTATGTTAGAGTGATCGCCAAAAAGTTGGAAAGATTTTAAGGATGCTGTGGTACCCATACAAGATTTAGCCAAAATGACGAATGGATCTGGATTGAAGAGAACTCACGATGGGGTAATATAAATAAATAGTAATATTTATAAAAACTGTGATTGAAAAAACATAAAAATTGTGTTTGAAAATCTAAAAATAACAAAAAAATAAAAAAGATGAACATTAAAGATATGTCTTGGAACGACGACGCGACCAAGAGGTCGAATAACGAGTTCTTTCCCAAAAGCATAAGAGGCTTGATAGTGGGAAAGTCGAATTGTGGAAAGACCAATCTGTTGATGAATCTGTTGTTGGAACCCGACTGGTTGGATTACAACAGATTATTCGTGTTTGGTAAGAGTTTGTTTCAACCCGAATACAGATTGCTTCGAGAGTGCATGGATCGTAGATTGCCCAAGGACGTCATAGCCAGAATCGTTGACAGTAGGGAGGAATTCGACAAAAGTGAAGCTTCTCTTTCGACCATTTTGGACGGTGTGGCGATGGAGTTGATGAAGAGAAATGCATCTTCGAACGTCTAGTGTCGATTTTATGAGAATGTTAGCGACGTTCCAGATCCTAGAGAATTGAAATCGGAAGATAAGAATCTCATGATTGTCGACGATCAGCTTTTGGAGAGACAGAACCAATGAGAATTGTATTACGTTAGGGGTCGTCACAGCAACGTGGACTGTTTCTACCTGTTGCAGAATTATTTTCGACTGCCCAGACAGATGATAAGGGAGAACGCTAATTTACTGTGTCTCTTTCACCAGGATCTCAAGAATCTCAATCACATCTACGGTGATCACGTCGCAAACGACATGAGCGGGGCGGAATTCAGAGATTCTGCAAGAGGGTTTGGGAGAGAGGACTTTACAATTTTGTCATGATCAATTTGACTAGCGAATTTAATCGCGGAAAATATCGGAGCAGATTCGACATGTTTTATGTTTTTGATGATAATAAAATAGAGAGCGAAAACAAAAATTAGAAAATAATAAAGCATCAATAATTTAGTTTTGAAAAGACGATGTTGGATTTGAAAGATAATTTTTGAGTGGATTTCAACACCGACGATTCTATAGGTAAGATGCTGTACCTTCTGAAGAGAATGGTAATGTGAGTGTTACCAAGAGATGCACCACATTCGTTCATAATTATGATACAGATAAACAAATGTGTTCTTATAAAAAACGTAATATATCACCAAAAAAAAAGAAAAGAAGAATCAACGCCGAAGTTTGAGAAAAAAGGAAACGTTACTATAATATATATGAGCAATAGTGAAGAAGAAGAAGAAGAAGAAGAAGAAGAAGAAGAAGATGAAGAAGAAGGAGGAAAACAAACAAAAAAAACAACAAAAAAAGTAATGAGATCTAGAGATGTTCAACCTCTCTAGATCTCATTACTTTTTTTTCCCTTCTTCTTCGCTAAAAAATCAGTCTCTCTATTGTTTTATATTTCCAAGTCCATTATTAGCATGCTGACGGTCGTGTCTTCTCCTTTTTCGAAAATGTGTTGAATGTTTATTTTTACTTTTGTGAGTTTTTTTACATCAGTGAACGCGCTCTCACCACCCGATTTGTTCACGAGTTCGAGAGAGATTTTTTGATATATGTAACTTCCATAGGACTACAACAAATCCTCCTTGTCAAATTCTCTGTCTTCGGCGACGACGATGTTCTGTAGATCGCTTTGGTACTCGTAAAACAAATTAAGCGTGGCTTTGTCCAATTTCAAAGGCATGCTATATTTGTCGTATTTGTACTCTAAGCCCTTCATCTTGACCTCGTTCAATTTGATGGCATCGTGTCATTGTAATCTATAGATTTTACAACCGAATTTCTTACACATTTCGACTCGTTTCAGTTTCAATTCACATCTTTTAGGTGTTGTTGTCATGATCAATTATTTGTTTTTTTTTGTTTTATGAATTATTGCAAATAATATATATTTTTGAATTTTGTGTTTAAATAAGTTTTTTTTTTTTCACTCTCTATATATATAAAAAAAGTTTTTTAATTTTTAATTTTCTTTAATGTGAATTTTTTTTTTTTTTTGTAAAAGTGTTTTTTTCTCTTTATATAAATAGTTTAAATTTTAATGTCCTTTTTTTCTCATATTAATTCAATTTTTCTCATGTTAAGGAACATAAAAAACTGATTAATTTTTTTTTTGTTTTTTGAATTTTATGTTTAAATAATAATTTATTAAAAAAAAAAGTTTTGTTTTTTTCTTTCTAAAAAAATATATACAAAAATGTTTTTAATTTTAATTTTCTTTAATGTGAAAATTTTTTTTTTTTACATATATATATAAAGACTGTTTTAAAACTTTTTAACAAATTATTATTTAAATACCAAATTCTAAAAAATATATATTCTTACAAATGAAGCAAACAAATAAAAAAATGTAAAATTTAAATGAGAAAACCGTACCTCAGTTAAACAAGATGTGTAGAGAATTAAACATTCCACATTTCAGAAATCATAGAACCAAATGAAAAAAATTGAAGTCATACAGGAGTATCGTTTGCGAAATGATGGAAAGAAAAAAATCAAAAGATCGAAAGTGGACAAACTTAAACGGACTCAAATTGAGAAAAATAAGCCGATGGCAGTAACGCCTGATGATAGAAAACGAAATGTGGAGTGTGATGAAATAAAAAAGATCATGCGCGAAGAGTTCCATAGTTTGCTCAATGAAAAGGCAAATGAAATGTGGATAGCAATGACATCAAAAAATGCTTCGGTTGTGAAAAATGAGAAGAAAAAGGTAGTAAAGGGAATCGAAATGCCGATGTCGAAAAAAAAACAAAAAACGTTTCAGTTGTGAAAAATAAGAAGACAACTAAACGAAAAGCTGTCGATGAACTTCAAGTTTCAAAAGAAAAAAAAAAAAACTAAAACGAAAACGAGTGATGCAGTTCAGAATCTAGACAAACGAGATATGTCAAACGAAATTCGACGAGCAATCGACGAAGGGAAAGGAGAAGAATATGTAGCACGAGTCATCATGGAAGCATTCCAATCGAATCCCATAGAACAGGAGAGTGCGATCAAAGGCATTTTTAAAACTTTCAAAGTGGTTCCCTCGTTCAAGAAAGTCGATTCGAAATTGTTCATGGAATGGGTGAAGAAAAACGTATTGGATTTGTTTCACAAACACATGAACGTGGGACAAAAAATTAAGATGATACTCCATTGCATGATGAATAAAATTGATGTGAATTCCGGCGAGAGCATCATGAAAAATGCATATTTCAGATCTAATGTCGAACCCGTATTTCGAGGTTCAGATTTATTAGACGTTTTTAAAATGATGAAAGACAAGATGTTGATGTCTCTCGCAAATTATCAACATGAAGGTAGTAATTGGACGTTCAATGAGGTGTTGAAACTCGAAATTCATATAACTAAAAACGATTCGTTGAAAGTGTCTTCTTACGTGGAATTACCGTATTTCTTAGTTAAAAAACACTCGTGAGAAAACAACGTGAGAAATAAAGATGATCAGTGTTTTAAATGGGCAGTCACCTCTGCTTTATACCCCAGCAAAATCCCTCCCGAGAGAGTTTATCATTACGATGAGACTTCTAAAAATCTTGATTGGACTGGAGTGACTTTTCCAATGCAGTTAAAACACTTCGAACATTTTGATGTTCAAAATCCCACCATAGCAGTGAACGTCTTGGGATACGACAATGAAAAACCAAAGATCTATCCTCTCAGACAGACTTTGTGTCTCGAAAGAGAAAAGACCATTATTTTATTGTTGATTTCGAATGGTGACAATCGTCATTATTGTTGGGTTAAACATCCGAGCTGATTACTGTCAAGCCAGAGAAGTAAACATAATGGTGAGATATATTTATGCTGCAACTGCATGAATGCATTTCACAGTGAAAAATCGTTAGCGAAACATCAGGAATATTGCAACGAAAATCAAGGTGTCGCCGTTGAAATGCCTAAACCTAAAACCATCGCGGACTTTCAAAATCACAATAGAAGGTTAAAAGTACCATTCGCCGTGTACACCGATTTTGAATGCTTCACCGTGAAAATGAGTTCCTGCCAACCCGACTCTCTTTGAAGTTACGTCAAAAGATATCAAAAACACACGCCTTCGGGTTATTGCATTTATGTGAAATGCGCTTTTGACTCGCAACACAACATGGGTCCCTTCACCAACATGAAACAGTGCGAAGACGACGACGTGGCTCAAAGGTTCGTGGAAGAGTTAGAATCGAAAATTCAAATTTTATATGACAAATTCAAAACTCCGGCGAAAATGATCATCACCCGAGAGCAGCAGGACGAAAATAACAGAGCCACCGAATGTCACATATGCAGACAATCATTCAATGAGAATTCGGAGGAAAATAAGAAGGTCAGAGACCACGATCATTACACGGGTCTGTATTGCAGTCCGGCTCACAGCAAGTGTAATTTAAAATATCGAGATGCCATTTTCTATCCGGTGATATTTCACAATCTCTCGGGTTACGACAGTCATCTGTTTGTGAAAAATCTCAGCACCACTCAGGAAAAATTAAACTGCATCGCGAACAACGAAGAAAGATACATTTCCTTCATGAAATGGAAGGTCATGGAGAAGAAAAGAGTAATCGACGGAGAGAAGAAAAACGAAATCCATTCATAGAGCCATATGTTTCATCAACAGTTTTAAATTCATGTCGACCGCTCTGGAAACATTAGTTGATAACATGAGCAAGGATAAATTTAAAATCATGAGTGAACACTTCGGAGAACGAGTAGACGGCATGTTGAGGAAAGGAGTCTATCCTTACAATTACATGAACGATCTAAATAGATTCGACGACACCGCACTACCTTCGAAAGAAGATTTTTATTCGAAATTATACGAACCTGACATTTCCACCGAGAATTACAAACACGCCAAAAACGTGTGGAAATCATTTGAAATGAAAACCATGAGAGATTATCACGATCTCTATCTGAAGACCGACGTTCTGCTCCTGGCAGACATGTTCGAAAATTTTCGAGACGTCTGTCATCGAAATTACGATCTGGATCCGGCTTTGTATTTCACTGCACCCGGTCTGGCATGGGACACTCTATTTAAGACCACTGAAATCCAATTGGAATTATTATCTGACGTGGACATGTTGCTCATGTTCGAAAAGGTCGCGAGAGGTGGCGTCTCGATGATCTCTCACAGATATTCTGAAGCCAACAATCCCTACATGAAAGAAGGTTTTGATTCGGAACAATCGAATAAATGCATACAGTAGTGGGACGCTAATAATCTGTACGGTTGGGCCATGAGTCGTCCTTTACCAATTGGAAATTTCAAATGGGTGATGGAACCGGAAGAGATGCAAAAATGGAGAGACTATCCTTGCATTTTAGAAGTCGATTTGAACTATCCGGAAGAATTACACAATCTACACAATGATTATCTGCATGAACGAATGGAACCGATCGAAGGAGATGAGGAAAAACTCATTTCCAATTTATTTAACAAATGTAAGTACGTCGTCCACAGCGAGAATTTGAAACAATGCGTCAATTATGGGATGAAATTAGTCAACATACATCGCGTCATTCGATTCGACAAAGAGCCTTGGATGAAAAAATACATCGATCTCAACACAAATCTCATAATTCGAGCCGAGAACGATTTTGAAAAGATTTCTTCAAACTCATGAACAACTGCATGTATGGTAAATCGATGGAAAACATCAGGAAGAGAACCGACATTTGACTCATCACGTCTGAGAAAAGAGCTAAAAATTAGTGGCAAATCCCAATTACAGACACCGAACCATATTCGACGAAAATCTAGTGGCCATTCACATGCAAAAGATGCACCTGAAGTTCGACAAACCCTATTATCTCGGACCGATCATTTTAGATATCATCAAGCGATTGATGTACGAGTTTCACTATGATTATGTCAAATGGAAATTTGGTGAGAAAGCCAAACTACTGTTCACTGACATGGACAGTTTAGTTTACGAGATAGAGATGAAAGACGTCTACCGAGATATATCTTCAGACATGAACGCGTGGCTCGACACGAGCAATTATCCCGTCGATCACTCATCCCACATTCAATTGAACGACAACAAAAAGCTATTGGGTAAATTTAAGGACAAGAGCGGCGGTAAACAAATCAAATTCGTGGGTTTGAGACCCAAACTGTATGCTTATCGTCTAGAAGGTGAAGAGATCAAGAAGTGCAAAGGGGTTAAAGCGTGTGTGGTGAAGAAAAACATCTCTTTTCGAGAGTATAAAGATTGTCTGTTCGGAAGTGGTCCAGTGTATAAGACTATGAAATCAATTCAAAGCGACAATCATGACATGTGTACCGAAATAGTCAACAAGATTTCGCTGACGGCCAACGATGATAAGAGATTCATGTTAGACGATAAAATAAGCACTTTGGCACTCGGACATTGGACTTTGGATATGATTATGGACGATAGGATTCCAGATAGGATTACAGATATGATTAAGAATGATAGGATTCCAGAAAATCAAGAGGAATTAGATGGATTCAAGATTATGGAAGTCGATAGAGACAACGAGAGAGTTAGTTTAAAAAAGAAAAAGAAAAAAATATTAAAAAAATAACGTCATTTTAGTGAATTATGATAAAATAAATAAATAAAAAAAAATCTATACATTTATGAATAAGAAAATAGAGATATCCGTAGAAGGTGTCATCTTACCTAACGAACCCCTATCCAACATCGATCTGTCAAATGCGGCGAAGGATTTGAAAATCAAAGATTTTCTAGGCGTGTTTTCCAGAGATGCTTTGCTGAAGAGAAGACCTCGACAATCAGAATGCAGAATTTTAAATCTAGATGATTTATTGGGTGAAGGCACTCACTGGGTGGCGTGGTTCAAGAATGGGAAGAAAAAGAATTATTATTTCGACAGCTACGGAATCTCGCCGCCGAAAGAAATAAAGAACTATTTCGACGAATCAATGGTTCATTACAACACGGAACGAGTGCAATCGCCAGATCAAGTGTTTTGTGGTCACCTGTGTCTCTACATTCTCAAGAGATGGTCGGAAGGAGATCGGTTTCAAGACATTCTCAATGATTTACATTAGAGAGAGATTTTTTTATAGTATATATAAAGGTAAAAAAATTATTTAAAAAAATTTGATCAAATAAAAACAAAAAATAAAAAATAAGTGAAATAATTCATTTTTAATAAACTGCATTTGAAATATATTTTTGAAAACAAAAAAACCTCAAAAACAACATGCCAGTCGATAAATTTGGTAGAAGAGACGATGAAAATTGACCCAAAAAGAAGAGGAAGATGCTTGAAGTTGGCGATGGTTACGACGTTGCCAACCTGGACGAACGTTACATTCGGAGATATGAACCTCGAGAGGAACCTTTGAACATGAACAATAAGAAGCTCTATAATCTTCCTGAGCCAATAGATCTCGCAGATGCGGCGACTAAAAAATATGTTGACAGGGGGAACGCCGATTTCCAAACGAATCATGCTAGATAATTATGTGGATAAAGCCATGACCGACAATCTCGATCTGAAATCCAAACATTTGGTGAACATCGTGAATCCCATAGATTCCACCGATGCCATGACCAAGAAATATGCGGATGACTCTCACGCACGATTCAGCGAACATCTGAGAAGTAGATACGTTCAGAAAACGATGCAATCGGAATTGAACGCCAATTCTAACAAGATAACGAACGTGGCCACTCCCACGAATCCCAAGGATGTGGCGACCAAACAGTGCATAGATCTGGAACAAAGAAAGTCTGACAGATGAAAAATGAAATCGGATCTGAATGCGGGATTCAACAAGGTATTGAATCTGTCGAAGGTCGACGACGCAGATGCAGACTCCACCGTGGCCAACAAGGGCTACATGGATTCTGCCATGATACGATCTCAAGAATATGTAGAATCACAAGTGGATGATCTCTACCTGAACAAACAATCTGGCGGAACCATGGAGGGTGGCATCAACATGAACGGTCAGAATTTATGTGGTCTTGATCACGATCCTGAATTCGATTCCAGCGTGGTCAGCAGGAAGTACTTGGACGACAACTCAGTCTGGAGAAAGGGCGACATCATGGAAGGTAAACTAGACATGGGCGGACACGTGCTCATGAATCTACTGGATCCCTTGAACATGATGGACGCCTGCACCCTGATTTCGCCAGACAATTGATCACTGTGTGGGCCGACGAGACCGGCATGTTAGAGGAGGGAAAAGGCAAGTGGTCTTTCGGAAACGCAGGTAGTGGATTGCAACATGGTCAGGTGGGATATCCCATGCTGTTGGGAGGTGAAATCATTCGAATGAGTCTGGCTTTCACGGATTTGAATAACAGAGCGGTCGTCAATCTCACGGTGAATGGAGTAGAGAGCGATAAGAGATACAGCATCGAAAAGACCGAGAATCAACACTTGAATGTTAGCACATTCGGCATGCCTCTCAAAGTGAACACCAGAGACAGGATTAATTTCGTTACGAAAACCAATAATCCCGAAGCCACCACTTCCGTGGTGAGCATACTGATTGAACTAGATCCTCTGAACAAACAGTGAACGCGTGGAAATAATTAATTAAAAAATAATGAGTGATTATTAAAAACAAAAAAAAACAAAAAAAAAAGTAATGAGATTTAGAAAGATTTCAATCTCTCTAGATCTCATTACTTTTTATTTTTTTTTTTTGTTTTAATACGTTATTTCTCATAATGTTTCATCTCATGAAATTGGATCACCTATCTCGAAACACGTGTCAACATCTATTTTAGCATTTCGAAGAGCTTTTATAAATTCTCAAAAAGCAGTCAGTCAGCTATACGTCAACGTGTCTAAAAGTTTTCTGGTCTTATCTTCTCTCAAGATTTTACTTTCGATTTCGCGTCTCATATAATCGGTCAATATCAAAGGTTCTGTTTCGACTAAAGTGTCTAGAATTATTGCTAGTGAATCTTGTGAAAATATTTTTAATCAAAACACGTCTGTTTCTTCTCAAGTATTCTCTTTCTTTATCAATCATTTTTGTAATTATTTTTTTAATTTTTATTTATATATGTTTTTCTTTCTTTCTTTTTTTTCTTCACACATGTGTCTCATCGAATCATCAACATCTTATTTCCATCCAATTCGAATTGTAATTCACTATCCGACAGGACCAGGGTGAAGGCTTTGGTTTTTCTCGGCACGTTCCTATCGAATTGCATCTTGATCTGAATGTCTAAGATGCTACTCTTGAGTCGTTCACTCTGTTTACTGACATCGAATACAAACATGGGATACATCGACTTGTATTCACCGGGAGATATATTAGGATTGTTCATCAATTCGTCTAGATCATGATACTTCTTTCTAAAATCTGCGGCATCGCTGTACAGTCTGCAGAAATCATTCTTGTCGAACGACGCGTTGTAATTGACTGCTGGATATCACATGGCATTCAGAAACACTTGCATGTTTCTCAAATTGCAATGACTGAATAGCGACGCATTCTTTTCCTGAGACCCATCCCTATCAGTTTGAAACACGACCATGATGAAACGTGGTCTCTTGGAAGCGGATTTCACTGTCAATCTCCAATCGAAGTGATTCGTGGAGAGTGGAATACTAGCCGTGTCGCACTGTCTCATTCTAAATCCTATGGGTGATTTACTCTTGGATTCTATAATCTTGTAGAGATGCGTTTTTTCCACGATCGAAGGCTGCACATGTGGAATGAACCATGATATCTTGTGTAGAGTTAACTTACCCGCATCGTCACGGTGAGTCTCACTATCGCGTTGTCGTTTCCCTTTTGAATCAACGTCAGATTGTGTTTGAATCCGTACATGATCTTGTTATAATTGTCCGCGAATTCGAAGATGTGTTTCAAAGGTATCCTGAACGAGAACGTTCCTTTGGGTCTAGACGTCTTGACGATGTAGTCGAATATCGCAGCGACGCCGGCGCTAGCAGGGCCGACGGTGTCTTTCTCCCACAACTGATTAAGTCCTCTGGATTTTGAAAAATCATCCGGATACATCGTGGTGACCTGACCGGGATGAAACACAGATTCTATCTCTTGTCCGGATAGCAAGTATTTTATATTACTGAATAGATGCATGATGCCATTATTGGCTAAAGTAACCGTGTCGTCGGCGGTGTATTCGGTCCCATCTTCCTTGGTGAGACGTCCCTGCACCACTATGTAACTCTCGCTAGGATGAACGAATACATCTTGGGTTTCAATGTTGATTCTCACCTCTCCCGCATTGTTCAAACTTGTTCCGGTTATTGGTTCGTATTCGTGAACCTCGTATTCTTGAATACTTTCATCTTTCACTATGCTTTGTGTGATATCTAGTATATTTTCCATTTTTGAAGGGTTTTTTGTTTTTTTGTTTATTAATTAGCCTGCTTTTTTTTATCTAAAAAATAGTTTTAATTATTTTTTATTATTATTATTTTTTCTCTCCTTTATATATATGTGTAAACAAGAAAATGTTTAAGAGAGTAAATAAAAAAAAAAATTTCTTTATTAAAACTTTGTCTTCAGCAATTGTTGTTCGTAAAACTTTGCCATCCAAAGCTTCAATTTCGTAAGTCACCGGATCGGTGAAAAATATTCTGATTATCACGAAGATTACCAAGGTCCATCGAGGAGTGTAACCCTATTCGAAGTGCTTCTTATAAGCGTAGATTCTCACTCGATCGCCGACCGCAAATGTCGGCGGTCTAGACTTCTTCCTGATCTTAGATCTCTTGGGATATAGATTCTCGTAGACCCGTTTTTCGTTTCGAGGATCGCTAGCTTCTGTGGGAGTCATCTTGATCGATCTGTGTCACGTGTTGTTGTAATCTTCAACCAGACCATTCAGAGCGTATATGTATTTCTTAGTCGAATTCGCCGTGAAGTATCTGTACATCTTTTCCTTTATCGTTCGATTCCAACGTTCCACGACGCTAGCTTTCTCTTCATTTTCGATTGAGTAGAGGTCGCCTAATCGACGA
Organism: Pictodentalium vernedei; assembly: GCA_031216915.1. Classification (NCBI taxonomy): domain Eukaryota; kingdom Metazoa; phylum Mollusca; class Scaphopoda; order Dentaliida; family Dentaliidae; genus Pictodentalium; species Pictodentalium vernedei. The sequence goes on along the minus strand of CM062296.1, from coordinate 530,099,364 downwards.
ACATCCTTGTTGTAGAATTCCTTCCCCTTATCCACCCACAATTTATTCGGTTTTTGAGAAGATGAGTCGAACATGCTCTTCAGAGCCTCGGCGACGCAAGGTCCCGATTTATTCTTCAAAGCTCTGATCCAACCGTATTTGGAAAACACGTCGATGACCATCAATAGATATTTAACACCCTCATTCCACCTCGAAAACGATCTCATGTCGACCAAGTCGGCAGACCAAATGTCATCCAAACCCTTCACGAACACCCTTCTCTTTCGAAATTTACACATGATGGGTTTGTGTAACTCCTCAGCCAATTCGCTCATCAATAATCATTTCTTCTTCTTTTCCGAAGCACTTTTTCTTTTGAACACCCCATCCGAATCGACGTTTCACACCGATCAGATTGACGCCCAGTGAACGTTCTATTTTCTCTCTCCTGGTTGGATTCGATATACCTCTCAATTTCGCCAACATGTTTATATTGCAGACGTCGTTGCGAGTCTTAGTGTCGGGATGTTCGGCGTAGCACAGATCATGATCATACACGGCCGCGTCCACCCTATTCATGGGTTTGCTCCAAGATTTAGGAGTCAGATTGGCATTGAGTCTCTTGTTCAATTTCGTTCCGGGTCCCGTGAAACTGTGACCCGGCAGATGCATTTCGAAAGGTAGACTATTGATCATTTTATTCACGACGCCTTTGCCTCTGCTCATTTTTTTTTTTTGATGAATCGAGTATTGATTGAACCACACACATTGCAAATTCTGCGAAGCATCTGTCTGTCATTTTTAGTTCGTACTTCTCGAGCATTACCCGTCTCGGTAACTCTCTTACACTTTATGCAATACATTTTTTGAAGGTTATTTAAATTAATTTCATATTTATTTTTATTTTATATATAAATTGAATATTTTTTTTTTTAATTCTGTTCTTATTATATATATATATTTTTTCAATCGCTATTCTTGAGTTCTATCAACTTACCAAATTCCTCCCTGGCCTCTTTCCTCCCCCTTTCCACGAGAGAATCCTTCATCTCTTCCTTGATGATCTGGCGAGTCTTGATTCTCACGGCTTCTTTCATAGCATCATATTTCGTGTTCTCACCCAGTATTGTGAAGTATTCTCCGTCTGATATCCTACCGTCTTTCAACACCACTGAGATCATTTTGGATACCGTGTCGATCTTAGAGTCGGCCAAGATGCGAATCTTTTCGTGTTTCCTAGCCTTCAGATATAATTTCCTACTCAAAAAGTTTCTGAGCGTGCTAAACAATCCGGCGGCGAGAGCCACTCCTTCTACGGTCAACATGATTGGAATGCCGACCACGGTCGACAACAATCTGATACCGGCCACGTGTAAACCCATGGAAATTGTGATGAGTGTCATGTCAACTGTGTTGATGCATTTCACGAGACGCAAATACTTCTTCTTAAGAGAACGGCGAGAATCTCTCTCTAGAGTCAGATACAATTCGATTCTACTGAGTTGATCGATGCGATACCTCTATCCTCTTTCTTTTTCTTCTGGCGATGGCGCCATTGGCAAAATGCCATTTGGCTTCTCATCCTCGTCGTCATCTAACATTGGATACAATTTATTTCTGGTTCTCATTTTTTATGTTTTTTTTCTTTCTAATATTAGATAAAAATTTATGTGTGTATTTATTTTTAATTTTCTATTCTCCTTATTTATATCAACGAGAAAATTTAGACATATGCTTCCTCCAGCAATAATTTCAAGACGCATCCCTTGTCTTCTAAAGTCAGACTTCTACACACCAATTTCATTTCTTCCGAACTGGTGGGCTTATCTCGCCCGCTACAGAAGACTAATCTCTTCCAAAACTTGATCAAGTCATCGATTCGAATGCATTCGAATGCATTCGAACACCGGTTCGAAATACTTGAGAACCATATCTTCCCTTTCCATCGTCAGACATGAATGATCCTCCTGATCAAAGTCTAGATGATCTCGACACCCGATGCATCATTCTAACAAGAGGCGACCTAGTTGATCGTTCACACAGAATGTGTAGGCTCTCATCAGCATTTTTAAAAGAAACCTTGCTCTCATAATCTGGGAATCGTTCATGATTTACGTATATTTTATTATCTATTTCGATTCGATATTTATTTATTTTTTTTTTAAATAACTATTTATTTATATTATTTTTTTTCTCTCCTATATATATATCAATCACTTTTTTATTTCCTCTCAACAAAAGCAATTCTATTATGATTCACCTCACAAAACTCGCGAGGATTTGACGTTTTCGTCAGTTCCCTCCAATGATTTCATCAGTTCTCGATCGCCAACAGCCACGATGAACATGGACGCATGATTTCCAAACTCGAGTTTTTCCGTTTTGGTTTGGAAAAAAATCCTTGACTAGTGACTTCGCTTTAAACCCACTTCACGCCATTGGCGAACGTGGGGAAAACATTTTGAGATTTTTCCCGATCTAGAATCGGCAAATCAGTTTCGCCGATCAGATCACACCCTCGACTGTCCGGAACGCAATCACGAACGTCGGTGTCTCAGAACTCTCAAACCGCATTTTTTTGATGTACCGGAAGCTGAAATCAGTTTGGAAAAAAAAATAAAAAAAATCCTCGATGAGTAACTACGCTTTACACCCACTTTTCACCGTTGGCGAACATCGCGAAAACGTCTTGAGATCGATTTTCCTGTTCTAGAACTCTCAATCGTTTTTTACCGATCGGATCGCACCCTAGACCATCCAAAACGCGATTATGAATGTCGGTGTCTCAGAACTCTCAAAACGCATTCTTGATGCAGTCCTAGAACTCTCAAAGCGTTTTTTTTGCCGACGTTCATAACGATAGATCGAAGGTCTGATCCACAATGAGAATGTGGAAAAAATTTTTTAAAGTTGATGTTTTCTTCGAATTCCGTACATTTTTCCTTCTGAGCGATGTGTCGAATTTGCACTCATTCGCCAACGGCTGTTTGAACAGTCTAAGATGCGATCCGAGTGGTCAAAAAACAATTGAGAGTTCTGGGACATCATGTAAAAACAGCTTTTTTACACTCTGTACTCGATTTAACACTGAAACCCTATGAGTGTACACGTACATGTACTCTCACTTTATACCTACTATAGTTAGTTTATTACAAAAGTGGTTTTATTACAAAAGTGGTTGGTACTTTCTTCAGTCACTACCATGATTTAACTGGTGAATGGACACGTTATTCAATCGAACGACACATAAACATGTTTAGGTAAACTAGTCCCTCACCGCACCCTAATGTCTGACTATAAAATGGACATCCATGATTTATCACCAAAATGAGTTTATTAGCTCACCTGACTGAAAGTCAGGGTGAGCTTTCTGATCACTTTTCGTCCGTCATCCGTCGTCCGTCGTGAAGGTGGTGTTTGAGCCTTTTTCTCCCACACCACTGGCCGCATATCAATGAAATTCCATGTGAGTAGGGGTTATATAAGGGCATTTTGATTTTTATCCAAATTAGGTTTCGGCTCATATTGAGCAGAGGTGTGGAGAAAAAATGGCCAAATTTTTTGAAAATCTTCTTCTAATGAACCACCAGTAGCAGAGACTTGATATGTGGTATACAGAGTCCTTTTGAGGTTTAGAATCAAGTTTGTTCAAGAGAAGTTTGTCGGTCATTATTTGCCTTCGTTATGGGAGGGGTAAAAATTTTGGCCACGCCTAAAATTTCTATTTTCAGAACCGTGAGGTCGATTTGAACCAAATTTGATATGAGTTGATAATGGGTCATAAGTAGTTGATTGATGAAAAAAAAAATTTCTCATTGCCCCGTGGGAACCTCGGGAGCTAAAAATAGGAAAAACCTTAAAACTGCCATATCTCCAAAACTACACGGCACAGAGAATTCTTATTTTGTATAAAGCTTACTTTTATTTCTATTTTCAGAACCGTGAGGTCGATTTGAACCAAATTTGATATGAGTTGATAATGGGTCATAAGTAGTTGATTGATGAAAAAAAAAATTTCTCATTGCCCCGTGGGAACCTCGGGAGCTAAAAATAGGAAAAACCTTAAAACTGCCATATCTCCAAAACTACACGGCACAGAGAATTCTTATTTTGTATAAAGCTTACTTTTATTTCTATTTTCAGAACTGTGAGGTCGATTTGAACCAAATTTGATATGAGTTGATAATGGGTCATAAGTAGTTGATTGATGAAAAAAAAAATTCTCATTGCCCCGTGGGAACCTCGGGAGCTAAAAATAGGAAAAACCTTAAAACTGTCATATCTCCAAAACTACACGGCGCAGAGAATTCTTATTTTGTATAAAGCTTACTTTTATCCAGTAGAATAGAGTGGTTAAAAAAATCCCTATCGGTTTGATCACAAGGTACTTTTTTCAGGACTTTGAAAAAGTGCTGAGTCAGCACTTTTGAACACTGTAGGCAATGGGAAAAAGATTAAAAAATCTTCTTCTCCAGATCCAGCGGGCAGAATCTTTTGATATTTGGTATGCAACATTGAAGGGTGGATCTGATTCAAGTTTGTTCAAATCGGCCCCTGGGTTCATATTTGGGCTCAGTATAGGAGCCCGAATTCGAACTTAGTGCATTTCAGGCAAATTTCTTCAAATATCTTCTTTTCCAGATCCTGCAGGCAGAATCCTTTGATATTGCGTATGCAGCATTGTGGGGTGGATCTGATTCAGGTTTGTTCAAATCGGCTCCTTAGATTCATATTTGGGCTCACTGTAGAAGCCCGAATTCGAACTTAGTGCATTTCAGGCAAATTTCTTTAAAAATCTTCTTCTCCAGATCCAGCAGGCAGAATATTTTGATATTTGGCATGCAACATTGTGGGGTGGACCTGATTCAGATTTGTTCAAATCGGCCCCCTGGGTTCATATTTGGGCTCAGTATAGAAGCTCGAATTCGAACTTAGTACATTTCAGGCAAATTTCTTCAAAAATCTTCTTCTCCAGATCCAGCAGGCAGAATCTTTTGATATTTGGTATGCAACATTGTGGGGTGGATCTGATTCAAGTTTGTTCAAATCGGCCCCCTGGATTCATATTTGGGCTCACTATAGAAGCTTGAATTCGAACTTAGTGCATTTCAGGCAAATTTCTTAAAAAATCTTCTTCTCCTGATCCAGCAGGCAGAATCTTTTGATATTTGGTATGCAACATTGTGAGGTGGATCTGATTCAAGTTTGTTCAAATCGGCCCCCTGGATTCATATTTGGGCTCACTATAGAAGCCCGAATTCGAACTTAGTGCATTTCAGGCAAATTTCTTAAAAAACCTTCTTCTCCAGATCCTGCAGGCAGAATCTTTTGATATTTGGCATGCAACATTGTGGGGTGGATCTGATTCAAGTTTGTTCAAATCGGCTCCCTAGATTCATATTTGGGCTCACTATAGAAGCCCGAATTCGAACTTAGTGCATTTCAGGCAAATTTCTTAAAAAACCTTCTTCTCCAGATCTTGCAGGCAGAATCTTTTGATATTTGGTATGCAACATTGTGGGTGGATCTGATTCAAGTTTGTTCAAATCGGCTCCCTAGATTCGTATTTGGGCTCACTATAGAAGCTCGAATTCGAACTTAGTGCATTTCAGGCAAATGTCTTCTTCTCAAGATCCAGCAGGCAGAATCTTTTGATATTGGGTATGCACCATGCTTAGGGGGTTAGATTCAAGTTTGTTCAAGCCAAGTCCCTGGGTTCATATTTGGGCTCCCTGTGGTAGCCCGAGTTATAACTTAGTTCAAAATGAGGAATTTTCTTTAAAAATCTTCAGATCCAGCAGTCGGAATGTTTGGATATTTGGTATGCAGCATCCTTGGGGGGTGAGATTCAAGTTTGTTCATGCCATGTCCCTAGGTCCATATTTGGACTCACTGTGGGAGCCCGAATGATAACTTAGTTCAAAATGAGGAATTTTCTTTAAAATCTTCTTCAGGTCCAGCAGTCGGAATGTTTTGATATTTGGTATGTAGCATCCTTAGGGGGTGAGATTCAAGTTTGTTCAAGCCATGTCCCTAGGTCCATATTTGGACTCACTGTGGGAGCTTGAATTGTAACTCAGTTCAAAATGAGAAATTTTCTTTAAAAATCTTCTTCTTCAAATCCAGCAGTCAGAATGTTTTGATATTTGATGTGCAGCATCCTTAGATGGGTGAGATTCAAGTTTGTTAAAGCCAAGTCCTTGGTTTCATACATGGGCTCCCTGTGGGAGCCCGAATTATAACTTAGTTCAATATGAGGAATATTCTTTAAAAATCTTCGTTTTTTTAGATCCACTGGTCTGAATCTTTGGATATTTGATATAAGCTTTTCTTAGGAGGAGCAGATGCAACTTGTTGAAATCAATTCTCTGGGTTGATATTTAGGCTACCATGTCAGGTGAGCGCCCTCAGGCCCCTTGGGGCCTCTTGTTATAATAATGGTTAGTTTATTACAAAAGTGGTTTTATGACAAAAGCGGTTGGTACGCGTTAACCACTTTTGTAATAAAGTTTATTGGAAAAGTGGTTGCGTACTTTCTTCAGTCACTACGACATTTCAACAGGTGATTAGAAACGTTATTCTACACACAGACATGTTTAGGTAAACTAGGTCTCACCCCACCCCAATGTCCAACTATAAAATGGACGTCCGTGATTTATCACAGAAATGAGTTTACTACAACAATGGTTTTATTACAAAAGTGGTCGGCACGCGATAATCACTATTGTAATGAAGTTTATCACAAAAGTGGTTGTACCACAATGCTTACTTTTGATAAAATCTATCTTTTCTCTATACATTTGAGTAATGCTGTCAGTTTGTTTGTCTGTTCTCTAAAGAATCGAAACCGACTGGGCCGATCGGGACGAAATTTGGCATGGGTGTGTAGTTTGGGCCAATGAAAGTTTTTGGTTATTCGGACGTGGGGTGAATTGGGGTGGGGTGCTTCTTCGCGCATGCACTGTAACGATCTCGGGAAGCACTGCCCGGACAAAATCGGGCACCCCATCTAGTCTATTATATATTCAAGTTCGTTTGTCTGTGTATGTGTCTGTTCGCTATAGACTAAAACGCGGCTGGGCCGAGAGGGACGAAACTTGGAATTGCGTGTGTAGTTTGGTCCCGGGAAGGTGTTTCCTTTATTGGAACTGGGCCCATCTTCGCGTATGCGAAGTAACGATTTCGGAAACTACTAGGCCGATCGGGACGAAACTTTAGATTTGTATGTAAGATCCATCGGGTAGTGATTTGCCACCGTCGGGTGTGTGATGGGGCCGTCTTCGCGCATGCGCAGTGACGTTCTCGGAAAGTACTGGGCCCTCGGGGAGAAACCTGGGATTTGTATTACGGTCCGTCAGGTGATGATTTGCCACTATCGGCTCTGGGGTGGGAGTCAATCTTTGCTCATGCGTAGTGATGATCTCGGAAACAACCAGCCCGGACGAAGTCCCCCCCCCCCCCTCCCCCACTCCAATCTAGTCTAAATATATATTTGAGTAATCTTGTTTGTTTGTCGCTTCTCTATAGACTCGAAAACGGATGGTCCGATTGGGAAGACATTTGGCATGGGTGTGTAGTTTTGCTCCGGGAAGGTTTTGAACTTTTCAGCAATGGGGTAGGTAAAGTTCCGTTTTCGCGCATGCGTAGTAACGCTCTCCAAAACTACTGGGCTGATAAACACAGACAGACAGACATACATGCAGACACACAAGATTACTGTAGTATATACACAGACTAGCTGGAGGGCCGGATTCGACCGGGAATGAGTTAAATAGGCAGTTGAGCCGAGCACGAACAATTTGAGTTGCCCAGAAGACTACTGGATGGAACTTACATACAGATTCCAGGTTTTGAGTCCATCGGCCCAGTAGCTTCCGAGATTGTTACCGCGCATGCGCGAAGATGGGCGAAAACCAATACCTGATGATGACAGATGACTACCCGATAGACTATACATAACAACCTAAGTTCCGTCCCGGTCGGCCGAGTAGTCTCCAAGACGGTCACTACGCATGCGCAAAGGCGGTGCCACACCCCATGCTCGTATAGCCATGTCCCTTCGGAACCCAAACTCCACACCCATGCCAAGTTTCGGCCCGATTGGCATAGCCGTTTTCGAGTCTATAGAGAACAGACAAGATTAATCAAATATATATAAAAATACTAGATGGTGGTGTTCGACTTTTTCTGAGCTACTGTCTCTGAGCATGCGCAAAAATTGACTCCCACCTCTTATCCGACGTGGCAAATTACTACCCAATGGACTGTGCATACAAATCCCAGGTTTCGTCCCGATCGGCCCAGTACTTTCCGAAATCGCCACTGCACATGCGAGAAGACAGTCCCCGCCCCATAGTCGACGGTGAAGAATGACTACCCGATTGACCCTACAAAAAAATCCCAAGTTTCGTTCCGATCAGCACAGTAGTTTTCGAGCTCGTCACTGCACATGCGCGAAAACGGACCCTACCTCATACCCGACGTTGGAAAATGAATACCCGATGGGCCCTACGTAAAAATCGCAAGTTTCGTCACGATTGGAGCAGTAGTTTCCGAGATTTGTACTGCGCATGTGCGAAGACGGCCCTAATCCCACGGCCAAATAGCCTATGTCCTTTCCGCGCCAAATCTATATATCCATGCTAAGTTTCGTCTCGATCAGCCGAGCCGTTTTCGAGTCCATAGAGAACAACAGACAGGCAGGCAGACAAACAGACAGACAGACAGACAGACAGACAGACAGACAGACAGACAGACAGACAGACAGACAGACAGACAGACAGACAGACAGACAGACAGACAGACAGACAGACAGACAGACAAGATTACTCAAATATATATATAATATATAGGTTAGATTGAATGCCCGATTTCGCCCAGGCTATTGTCACTGCGCATGCACAAACATTGGCTCCCACCCCATAGCCGAAGGTGGCAAATCACTACCCGATGGACCACGCATACAATTCCCAGATTTCGTCTCGATCGGCCCAGTGGTTTCCAAAATGGTCACTCTGCATGCGCAAAGACGGCCTCGTACCATACTCGACAATATCAAATCACTACCCGGTGAACCCTACATACAAATCCCAAGTTGTGTCCCGATCGGACCAGTAGTTTCCGATATCGTTACTGCGCATGCGCGAAAACTGACGCCATCACAATCTCCGTATAGCCTATGCCTTTCCCGAGCTTAACCTACACACCCGTGCCAAGTTTCGTCTCTATTGACCCAGTCGTTTTCGAGACTATAGAGAACAAACAGACAAAATCACTCAAATATATATATCTTAAATGGAGTTCCCGACTTTGTCCGTGTTATTGGTACTAACATTGGATCCCATCCATAGTTGGAAAATGACTACCTGATGGACCCTACATACAAATTCCAAGTATCGTTCCATTCGGCCCAGTAATTAACACAACCGTTACTGCACATCCGCGAAGACGGGCCCCACCCATACTTGATAGTGGCAAATCATTACCCGATGGGCCCTACATACATATCCCAAGTTTCGTTCCCAGTGGTTTCCGAGATCGTTACTGTTCATGCGCGAAGACGGGCCCCCACTCCATGTTCAAATAGCCTATGTCATTTTCGAGCCCAAGCTACACAACCATGACAAAATTTTGTCCCGATCGCCCCAGCCATCTTCGAGTCTATGGAGAACAAACAGACAGACAAAGGGACAAGATTGCTCAAATATATATATTGACTAGATTGGGGTGCTCGACTTTGTCCGGGTTTTTTTTTTATCTTGGTGCGTGCGCAAAGATTGGCTCCCAGGCCATAGCCGACGGTGGCAAATTACTACCCGATGCACCATACATACAAAATCCCAGATTTCTTCCCGATCGGCCTAGAAGTTTCCCATGTCGTTTCTGCGCATGCGCCAAGACGGCCCCCAGCCCAAACCGACGGTGACAAATGACTACCCGGTGGACCCCACATACAAATTCCAAATTTCGTCCCGATCGAAACAGTAGTTTCCGAATGCGCCACTACGCATGCTTGGAGTCGAGCCCCATCCCATACCTGCAAATCCCTACACTATGGATCATATAATTATATCCCAGGTTTCGTCCCAATCGGCCGAGTAGTTTCCGATATCGTCACTGCGCATACGCGAAGTCAGGCCCCCAAGCCTTTCCGGGCGCAATCCACGCCCAGGCCGAATTTCGACCCGATCAGCCTAGTCGCTTTCGAGTCTATGGAGGACAAACCAACAAACAAAGAAACAAACAAGATAACTCAAAATATGAAGAGAGGATAGATTTTATCAAAAGTGAGCATTTTACCAAAAGTAGTGATCTTGTTCGTTTTATCAAAAGTGGCCGTTTCTTTTACATCAAACGTGGTCGATTTTATATTAAAAGTGCCTAGCTACATCAAAAGTGGGCGATTTTTACACAAAAGAGGCAAGCTACATCAAAAGTGGTAAATATATCAAAAGTGGGCGCAACACATGTTTAGGTAAACTAGTTCCTCACCCCATCCCCAGTGTCCGACATTAAATGGACAACCGTGATTTATCACCGAAATGAGTTTATATGGACGTCCGTGATTTATCACCAAAATGAGTTTATTACACTAATGGTTATTTTATTACAAAAGTGGTTTTATTACAAAAGTGGTTGGTACGCGATAACCACTTTTGTAATAAATTTTATTGCAAAAGTGGTTGTATTACAAAAGTGGTTGGTGCCCCCATAATGGTATATAAATATTAACAAGACACCCAACTCGCTTTTCGAAAACGATAGTACTCATCTTTATTATATACCCCTCAAATTTGATTCATCCAACGTATCCAACGTTATCCGGTGTCGGTGGGAAGGGGAATGAATAAGCTTTACAGTGGTGTATTACACAACCGTTGGGTGTTCTTGGATATTTCACAATAACTGGGAGAAGTCACAGAAAAGGCCGAAAACCATTTAGTCGGACAAGATGTTGTTCAGTGGAAAGTGGGTTCCGAGCGACGATTCTCCAGTTTATTATGAAAATTCGAGGCCCTATTGTCTATGAAGAACAGATTCAAAAATTAACCTATACATTTATCAATTTTCAATCTTGGGTTGACATTTATTCATTTCTGGAGTTCACATTTACCATACACTTTTTAGCCGTCACTTGAAAACGCATAAAGTTATCGGCGTCCATAGGTACGGCGAGACTCACACAAACATTTCCACATTCTCCCATTGGCTTCTTTTCAAGTATGATTTTCTCGGCATAAATAGTAGCCAATGGGATGTTTTTGTGAGCGTCTCCGCTTCTATGGATGCCAACAGCTTGAATAGTTTTCAAAATAAGGCTAAAAATTGTATAAAAGATAAACGTGAACACCAGAAATGAATAAATATGGATCCAAGATTAGTAAGGTACCTTGTTAATATTTATATACCATTATGGGGGCACGTCAGCATCGATTCAAAAATGCTATCTGATTTGAATGGGAGGAATCTGGACGTAGAGGGGTAGCCACCCAGATGGACATACTTTTTGCCGGTAAAAAGGACGGTATCCGGTAAAAGGGACGGTAAGTGTATAAAAACTACGTTTTAAAGTACTAAATGTACCTCTGAATGTTTGAAAAGTGACAATTTAATGAAGCGAACGCTTTTTTTTCTTTTTCTTTTTTTTTTTCTTTTTTTTTTGACGGAGTTACGACCCCTGATTCATAAATTTTTCACAATTTTCAATTAGTTCATGGTATTAATTCCACCTATATAAGTAAGTAAATGTTAAGCATTCAATAGACTTTTTTACGGCTACATTTATCCACATCGCACAATTGTTAATTGTGGATCCAGATAATCTAGCTATGACCGCTTTATCAAGTTCAAAAACTAGTTCCATCCAATTCTTTGACGGAGTTACGACCCTTGGTTCATCGATTTCACAATGTTCGATTTATTTACGGCGCTGATTCCACCTATATAAATATCCAAATAAGTAAAGGTTAAGCATTAAATAGAAATTATTTACGGCTACATTTACCCACATCGCACCATTGTTAATTGTGAGAATTCCCAGTCTAGATATTATATAAAAGATTCGCTCAATAACCACTTTTTGGTGAGCAATTTTATATGAGTAAACACTCGTACCCTACATGTCATGCAAAATATAACCCTTTCGCCGCGACCGCCGAGCAATTCTTTACAAATGGAGTTAAATTTTAGGCAGCAGTTAGCGTGCATAATTGTATGTACATTTATATTTACTATATACACATGTACTTACCGTTTTACCATTCATTCAATCGATTGTGTCAGACCATCAGAAACACATCAAATGACCAGTAATCTCCAAAGTATATTTTCTTACAGCATTGTAAACCTTTGTTTAGCAGCCTTTGTATTAATTAAAAACAAATCACTTGATTTTTGCAGCAATACTAGTCCTGTCGACCTCAAGGAATATCATGGCGGGTAACATAACTCTAGACGAGATTCAGAGTGGTATGGAATTTGACTTCGTAACTTTATGTAACAACAAATGTGCCGGCATAAATGGCGCTGACGATTCATCTTTTAAAGACCATTCTGCATGTAGATATTACCTACCTGATGAGTTTCAGTCGTCTATTGGAAACTTTGGGTATACATTTTCATTATTTCATATCAATGTCCAAAGCCTAACTGCTCATTGGGATTCACTAAGTGACCTTTTATCCTCTCTTCAGAAATCGGAGAACAAATTTGATGGCATAGCCCTGAGTGAAATATTTCAACCGCCTCCCAATATGTCATACAACTTAGCTGGTTATCATAAACTTTTGAAAAACGTTAGACCGAGTGGTGACGACGGTCGGGGTGGGGTGGGATTTTATATAAGAGATGATATTATTAGCTACAATGTACGAGAAGATTTGACAATATTTATTCCGAATGTTGTAGAATCTCTTTTTGTAGAAGTTAAATATGGCAAATCGTCTCGACTAATTGGAGTTATCAATAGACCAAATACGCCCCCTAAAGCTGCCTTGGACCTATTTCTAGTTAAGTTAAATTGTATTACAGACGCACTCAACAGGGAAAAGAAACCGTCGGACATTGTGGGAGACATAAATGTAGATCTCCTAAAGTTGGAGTCTCATCAGCAAACATCTAGCTATTCAGATCTAATGTTTAGTCAAGGGTTTTTACCGTTCTTCAGCAGACCTACCAGGGTAATCACACACTCAGCTACACTGATTGATCATATTTATTCAAACCATATAACCAACAACATTAATTCCGGAATTATAATAAGTGACGTGTCTGACCACTTTGGCACATTTCTGATCGAAATGGAGCACAGGAAGACTGTTAACCCAGTTCCCGTATTATCAGTCAGGGGACCGTTGAAGATTTTATTAATATTCTATCAGAGTATGACTTCACACCTGTTTTTGATTCATCGTGTCCAAATATATCTTATGATACTTTTATGAATGTATTTTGTAATGCATTTGAACAGGCATTCCCCTTGCAACAAATTCGGTTGAATAGTAAATTCGTAAAACGGCAGCCCTGGATGTCCAGGGGTCTTTTAGTATCCTCAAACAATAAGATGAAATTTTATCACCGCACATTAAAGTCCCCAAGTGAGCAGAATGTAAGTAACTACAAAAAGTTCTGTAAAATATTCAATAAAGTTAAAAGGCAAAGCAAAGCGCTATATTATAAACAAATATTACATGAAAATCAAAATAATCTTCGTAATACATGGAAATTTCTAATTGATGTAATAAAAAAGGCTAAAAATGACTCGCCAATGCCTGCTCATATAACTGTAGAGAATAAACATGAATTTAATAAAAATTTTTGTAAATATAGGAAACCAAACGAGAAATCGGATAGAAAGATCTAATAATTCTTTATCTGATACCATGTTTGGCAGCTACACTAACAATTTTTTCATGAATCCAACTACTCAACAAGAAGTGACTGATACTGTAAAATCCATGAAAGCCAAAAAGAGCAGAGATCGCAACAACATCTCCCCTTTCCTGGTTAAACATATAATTCACGTAATAGCGGCCTCGCTTGCTCACATTGCTAACAGCTCATTTGAACAGGGTGTCTTCCCCGACAAAATGAAAATTGCTAACGTGATTCCGATCTACAAATCTGGCGATCCACATAACGTCAATATTTATCGGCCGGTGAGTATTTTGCCTACTTTCTCTAAAGTATTGGAGAAAATTATGTCTGATCGACTTATAAATTTTTTAAACAAATTTGATATCCTAACCTCTCAGCACTATGGTTTTCGTATAAATCATGCCACAATTCACCCCGTTCTCCAATTATTCAGTCATATTGCTGAGAAAATAATAAAGGAAGTAAACATAACACACTCGCTGTCTTTCTTGACCTCTCAAAGGCTTTCGACACAATAAATCACAGTATCTTATTAAGAAAGTTGGAATATTATGGCATTCGTGGAGTCAGCTAAGAATGGTTCAAGAGTTATTTGTCCAATAGGCAACAATACGTCGCGTTCGGAGATAATGAGTCATCCACAATCCCAGTTACTTCCGGAGTGCCGCAAGGCTCTAATTTACTGCTGTATGGTAATGACCTTTGTAAGGCTACACCGTTAAATCTGGTGTCATTTGCGGACGACTCAACTGTGTATCCGTCGGGACAGATGTAAATATTCTTGTAAATTATTTTAATCTTGAACTAGAAAAGATTTCTCGGTGGTGTTCGGCTAATTACCTCCTCCTCAATACTGCTAAAACTAAATTTGTCATTATAAACCCCAGCAATAAGAGAGCAGTTCCACTTCTCAGTGATGTAGTTATAAACAATAAGAAAATAGATAGAGTTGCGTCTGACCAAAACGAATCGTCATTAAAATTTCTAGACATACAGATTGATGAGCATCTCTCATATAAGGCTCTCATTTCTAATTTGTGCGCAAAAATAGCTCGTGCAAACTATGTTCTTAACAAAGTAAAAACTGCATTGTCACATGCTGCAATGAAAACGCTGTATTATACTTTAGTGAACAGTCATTTGATTTCTGGGATCCATGTTTGGGGTAACTCAAAAGGTAGAAATAAGTTGTTTTTAATGCAAAAAAGAATTTTAAACAATTCACGATATAACTCTCACAAAGATCCTTTGTTTCAAAAAGACAAAATTTTAAAGGTTTGCGATCTTTTTGTGTTCCATACGTCTCTGCTTCTATTTGACTGGAGAAATAATAATCTCCCCTCCCCGTGTCTTTTGATAATTTGTTCAGTGCTGTGGAAAATAGAAGTGGAAGATCCACCAGACAATCCGGCATGCTTCTTGGAGAAAGATCTCGAACAAGATCTCTAGATGCCCTCCCAACATTCGCTTACCTGAAAATTTGGAATAGACTGGATGAAAGACTGCGCAATATCCCACTAAGAGGTACATTTAGAAAGGAGTTGATAAAAAAATTGCTAAGATCGTATGATGCTAATGTAAACTGTAATAACCCGTATTGCGTAGATTGCTTAGGTACTTAATCTGTCTCTTCGACCTTTCTAATTATATGGTATAAACAGCTCGGGAATTTGGCTTTTCCACAATCTTAATTTACTTACACA
Source organism: Pictodentalium vernedei (assembly GCA_031216915.1). NCBI lineage: Eukaryota > Metazoa > Mollusca > Scaphopoda > Dentaliida > Dentaliidae > Pictodentalium > Pictodentalium vernedei. Next base: position 530,083,807 of record CM062296.1, on the reverse strand, counting down.
ATCTGATCTGGCTAAAAATAAAAATAATAATAATAATAATAATAATAATAATAATAATAATAATAATAATAATAATAATAATAATAATAATAAAAATAAAATAAATAAAAAAATAAAATAAAAAAAATAAAAAAAATAAATAAATAACAAGATACTTCTTTTCTTTCTTTTTTTTGTCTAATAGTTTTCGCTCTCTGACTCTGGGTCTCGTCATCAGCTTCCGATATAGGCTACTTACTTCACAGGTCACAATTATTAATAATGCAAAAGACAATGCCCACATTGGAAGCATCCATGGAAAAGTCGACAGGATAACTAGTTATATATAAGTACACATAGTGCATGCAAATAACTATCTGTTAGTTTATATTTCTTATTGTTGGTCTGACACAAGCTGAAACTGTATAGCTAACAGGGAGATGACAGGTAGCCAGCCAATCTGGCTGTGCCATCTCCCTACGGTATCCACTATATTTGTTCACAAACGCAATTGTTATTTATTTATTATTTTTATTACTATTTTCAATGTGTTTAATGTACGTTTTTCTGTATTATGTTTTCCGCAAAGTAAACCAATAAACAATAAATGTATACAGCGAAGATTAAGTATTGTTTGTTTCATTGTAGACTATTTTCAAAAGAAAAATAGATCATTTCGCTATCGACACTCTATTTTGTGCAAGGAAAAACAACGAATTAGCTGAGGTACACGACGGGGTGAATATTGTCATACTTGCTCGTCGGAGGTGTAACTGATTCTTGTGCGTAACATTTAGATCTTTCTGTTCACTACGAGGGGATTTAACAGAAAGTTTTTTGGAGAGAACCCATTTATAATTTGAAAATAGTCTACAATAAAACAATAAAACAAACAATACTTAATCTTCCTTATATATATTTATTATTGCGTACGCTTCATTAAATTGCCACTTTTCACACATTCAGAGGTTCATTTAGTACTTTAAAACATAGTTTTTATACACTTACCGCGTCCTTTTTACCGGCAAAAAAGTTGTGTGCAAGCTATTTTTTTTAAACTGGGGTTCATAATTTATTTCAGTTAGCGTTTCGCCAAACACATGCCGAGATGATAAATATTAAAACCAACCATACATCAACGGATACTAGTTCTAGACTCCTGTATGTCCTACCCAATGATACCCACTCAAAGCCACAGGAGCTTATTAAGACTGGGGCCCTGGTGCTCACTCCACCAATCCCTATGTGTAAACTCCCAGTGGTGGGGACGAGGGTGGGGGGGGGGGGCTGGGCTGAGGGCCCCCAAATGCATACCGTAACTTACTGTTTTTAACCCCCACGTTTCCTCAGGAGGCACCAGAATCGATCCCAGAGCTTCAGAATTTGAAGAACAAAATATCCGTGGAAGAGCACACAATCGTGGGAGGGAATACGCCCAGTTCCACAGGTCAAGCCTTTGAAATATGCCAGCGTTATATCGATCTTGTCATATATCTAGCAGGGGGCGTAGCCAGGATTCTATAATTGGGGGAGGGGCTAGCCTCTGAGTGTGGGGGCAACCATGATATTTAGAAGGTTCTTGTTGGGTTTCGCCCCCCCCCCCCAAATGCAAACTGTCACATACTGTTTTTAACCCCTACCTTTCTTCAGGAGGCACCAGAATCGATCTCCCCCACAGTCTAGAAACTTAACCTTTTTCCCAATCGTGGGCCGGAGGGGGGGGGGGGGGGAGCGGTTGTTAATTCCAGTCGTCCACTATACATTTTGTGTATGATACGTGTAATGAATTGTTGACGATATTTTTTTTTTTCTGGAGTGGCCTAGTCCTACTAGGACACTCTGGCCATTACCTTATTCTCCTACTTCCCTGAAGGGAAGTGGGAGGAGGGGGAAATGACCGAGGGTCCTAGTTCCAAAAATAATTATTGCCCCCAATGGCTGCCCTCCCCCCCCCCCCCCCCCCCACAATCATATAATCCTGGCTACGCCCCTGCTAGATATACAATCTATTCCCATATTGTCAAAATCGGGGGTTGGAGGTGTGGTGGGGGAGGGGGTCGGGGAGGACAAGATCGACATAACACTAGCATATTTCCAAGGCTTGAACTATGGAATTGGGCTTATTCCCTTTCCCTGATATTTTTTCCCTGGACCCCCAGACCACCCCCCCCCCGCCCCCGGCCCACCACTGGGAGCTCACAAATAGGGATTGGTGGAGTGAGCATAAGGGGTCCAGTCTTACTGGCTCCTGTGGGTATCATTGGGGTAGGGCATACTGGAATCTAGAACTAGTATCCACTGATGTATGGATGGTTTTAATATTTATTATCACCTCGGCATGTGTTAGGCGAAACGCTAACAAAAAATAAATTACGAACCCCCGTTTTAAAAAAAAGGCTTGAACACAACCTTTTGCCGGTAAAAAGGACGGTAAGTGTATAAAAAAACTACGTTTTGAAGTACTAAATGTACCTCTGAATGTGTGAAGTGACAATTTAATGAAGCGTACGCAATATATAACGACGATTAAGTATTGTTTGTTTTATTATGTTTCCCCTTCACCGAAGGGAGACCTATTGTTTTACCCTGAATTCTTCTTCTTCTCGTTGTTGTTGTTCTTCTTCTTCTTCTTCTCATACAATTGTGTCCGGGCCAGAACTTTTTTATCTTTTGACGTAGGTTTATGATATTTAGTATGTGGGTGTATCACCATGAGACGATGTGTTGCGTATCATCATGACTCACGTCTGACCTTGACCTTTGACCTCCACGTCAAATTACTGATTTTTGGCAAGTAAGCTTGTCCGGGCCAGAACTTATTTACCTTTCCACCTCGGCTTATGTTATTTGGCATGTGTGTGTATCATCATGAGACGACGTGTCGCGTACCATCATGACCCACATATGACATTGACCTTTGACCTCAAGGTCAAATTACTGATTTTTGGCAAGTAAGCTTGTCCAGGCAAGAACTTATTTACCTTTTGACCTAGACTTGTGATATTTGACATGTGGGTGTATCACCATGAGACGATGTACCATCATGGCCCACATATGACATTGATCTTTGACCTCGACCCACATATGACCTTGACCTTTAACCTCAAGTTCAAATTATTGATTTTTTTATATTTTGACCTAGGCTTATGATATTTGGCATATGGGTAAATCACCATGAGACGATGTGTAGCGTACTATCATGATCCTCCTATGACCTTGACCTTTAACATCAAGGTCAAATCTTTGATTTTTTTTTATCTTTTAACCTAGGCTTCTGATATTTGGCATGTGGGTGTATCACCATGAGACGATGTACCATCATGCCCTACATATGACATTGAACTTTGACCTCGACCCACATATGACCTTGACCTTTGACCTCAAGGTCAAATTATTGATTTTTTTATCTTTTGACCTAGGCTTATGATATTTGGCATGTGGGTGTATCACCATGAGGCGATGTACCATCATGACCCACATATGACATTGACCCTTGACCTCAAGGTCAAATTACTGATTTTTTGGCAAGTATGCTTGTCCGGGCAAGAACTTATTTACCTTTTTCACCTTGGCTTATGATATTTGATATGCGAGTATATCACCATAAGACGATGTGTCGCATACCTTCATGACCCACATATGACATTGACCTTTGACTTCAAGGTCAAATTACTGATTTTTTGGCAAGTAAGCTTGTCCTGGCCAGAACGTTTTTACCTTTTCACCTCGGTTTATGATATTAGGCATGTGGGTGTATCACCATGAGACGACGTGTCACGTACCATCATGATCCACATATGACCTTGACCTTTGACCTCAAGGTCACATTATTGACTTTTTAAAAATCTTTTGACCTAGGCATATGATTTTTGGCAAGTGAGTGTATCACCAAAAGACGATGTGTCACGTACCATCATGACCAACCTTGACATTTGACCTCAAGGTCAAATTATTGATTTTTTTTTTATCTTTTCACCTAGGCTTATGATATTTGGCTTGTGGGTGTATCAACATAAGTCAACATTGTATCATGTACTGTTGTGATGACAGATGACCTTGATCTTTCACATCAAGGTCAAATTATTGAATTGTTCAGCTAGGTTTATGATAGTTGGCATATGAATGCAACAGCCAGGCTGGTGTGTCACATTCTATCTTGAACTTCCATGATCTGGACATTTGACCTTTAGTTTGATCTTTGTTAGTCGTAAGTTGGAAGCATGGAACTAATCGAAGGGGAGACATGTGTTTTAGTTCACTAAATAGTTCCCTCCAGTTGTAGACTATTTTCAAATTATAAATGGTTTCTCTGCAAAAAACTTTCTATGAAATCCCCTCGTAGTGAACAGAAAGGTCTAAATGTTATGCACACGAATCAGCTACACCTCCGTCGAGCAAATATGATAATATTCACCCCGTCGTGCACCTCAGCTAATTCGTTGTTTTCCTTGCACAAAATGGCGTGTCGATCAGCGTCGATAGCGAAATGATCTATTTTCTCTTGAAAATAGTAGGCTATACAATAAAACAAACAATACTTAATCTTCCTTATACCGGTATATATTTATTATTGCGTACGCTTCATTAAATTGTCACTTTTCACACATACATTCGGAGATACATTTAGTACTTTAAAACGTAGTTTTTATACACTTACCGTCCTTTTTACCGGATACAGTCCTTTTTATCGGCAAAAAGTATGTCCCGTTCTAATTCGCTGAACTAATTCGGTCCCAAGGACGATCCGTCCCCATTCATTGCAGTAAATTCGTCCCCTAGTCATTGCAGTCAATACGTCCCCTAGTCGACCTGTCCCCATTTACCGGAGTCGGTCCGGCCCCAAATATTTAAATTAATTGTAGTTATTTTTATTGTTAGTCATTAATACTATTATCATTCTTAATGATAGAAATAGTGTTAAAAATAGAAAATGGTGTATTCAGTGGAGCCCACAGACTGTTTTATACACTTTTACTGAAAAGAATAACAGCATTAACCACATTAATGCGAACATTTTGACAAAAAATATTATATTAATATTAAACACAGCTTTTTGAAATTTTTTTTTCAAAAGACTGTGTTTAATATTAATATAATATTTTTTTTACATTAATGGTGCAATTGAGAATTTTAGAGAGACGTTGCTAATATTCGATATCCCTGACTGATATTCACTGCCGAGAACTTCCCAACAATGGCGTGGCTGTAAACAGATTTGAGCATGACAATCCAAATAAAACGTCTTAGAAAAAGCTATTAATGTAAATTAATTCTACAAAGGGCACCGGATTCTGAAAGAATAGTCATTTCAGCATCAGAAGACACACGTATGTGTCCCCGCTTTCGATTCAAAACTTTGATACGAGAGTAACCTAATTTCGTGGTATGAAATTTTGAGCGTTTGAAGTTTCCAGCCTTTCTATTGTTATTATATACATTAGGGGGTGGTATATAGGAAGGCTAATTTGAAGCATTTGGCTAAAAATAATGAGTTTCCAGATGCCTGTGTGTAGACCAATGACAATGTGCATCAAACGAAGGAAGTTGGGCTACAGATTAGATGCTAAATAGAACTTGGGCTTTATGGGCCTAGACACAGCCTGCTATGCCTATAATCTTATAAAATGAATGGGTACTGGCTTTCAGTCTTATCAAAGCGGTTACTCTGAACGTCTCCATAGCGGCTGTACAAATACTAATCTTGTTTCAAAACACGCGCGCGTGACGTTAAATTTATCTCATTTCTGAAGACTCTTTGACCTTGAATGGTGTTGAAGTCGCGTACGTTAAAAGTATTCTTTTTTATCTTATCCGGGGAAATTTTCTGTCTCAACATGAAGAGCTTTGACCAACTACGTCGGAATGAGGACCAACATATTAATATTACGATTATGCGAAGAAAAATCGTCAATATAAAAAACAATACACCATGCATGTTTCTGAATTTGCCAGAAGAACTAACGTCTGCAAAGTTGGAGTTTCGAAAAATATCAGCGTCCAGACGAATTTGGAAGTGGATGTTCACAAATTTGTTCAACGTGGAATAATAAGAAATATCTGGTGAGTACGGAAACTAACAATTTTCTAAGCCCTATATTTTCGTTTTAGTTTGATCAAACACTGAATTTAATGTTATTAAGTGTAGGAACTCTTGCGAACCACAACACGGGTTTGTCATCAACATTCAATTTCAATGTTACAATTAACATTGTGCCTTTGTGGCATTTGTGCGCGTGTGTCGGTGCAAGGCTTTCTTGAATTTCAAAGTGAATGTTGATTTCCTCAAGTGTATTTTGCAAGTTCACGATTGCCTGTGAACAGCCCTTCAATACCCGTTCCCCAATTTACGCAAATGTACAGGATACCTCCTTTGCTGCTTGTGTGGCAATGCGGGGCCCTGTTACAACCGATAATGTTACAACGCCGCATAATGATTAAAGTTACACCAACGCATAACGTTACAAAAATATAGTAAACAACCGATAATGTTATAAACTCCGCATAATGTTATAACTTTTTTCAACCCGTTATGTTATAAAAATAAAATCGACGCATAATGTTATAACTTTTTTCAACCCGTTATGTTACAACAAATTACCCGATAATGTTATAACTTCTGCATACTAATTCCAGTTACAGCTATTGTAGATGGACTTTACCACTTACCATTTATTGCTGCATAAAGGTATGTAAAATTTATACTAAAGGTTCTGGTTAAGGCGAGGAGACACCCCCCCCCCCCCCCCACAACTCCCGGGGATTTATCATAGAATGACCTAGTCACGTTACATAGACGCGGATTATCCTGGTAACTCAATCGTGTAACGTCATTACCATGATCATCCAGTGCCCAACATGGTGAAGGCGGGGGTGGTGGAGGAGGGGTCCTATTTTATCCAGTTGGTACGTTTACCAACATGCATAGTCTCCGCTTCCAGAAATGTAGTGTACCATAGTCCCCTGACGCCTTTGGGGATGGGGAAATGCCTCTGTTTCTGCTTGTTTTGGGCATCTAAAACGAAGTTGTCGCATATTTCTTAGCCATAAGAATATCTTATTGTTCATTAATTTGATATTTTAACAACTAACAGTGAACAAAAATGAGGTGGAGTTAAAAGAGGCCAAAAAGTTGGATGGAGCGAGGTACATATGGTGGATGTGCCAGGTTGGCAGTGTCGCACGGAAGGCGAAGAATAAGATGCGAGACTGGGTAGGAAGAGGAATGGGGTTTAGGAGGACTGAAAGGGGCGGGCAGGGATTAGTCTGAGAAAGAGAGGAGGTCATGGATTAGTACATCAGGGTGATTGTGCAGAGAAAGCTATCTGAGAATACTATAAGAGAGTAGTGCTGAACGGTATGATAATATAGACGGTGGAGATGTTGGAAGAAGTGGAAGTGATGAATTTGGGATTACAGGTTCTGGAAAAGACGGAATCACTAGAACAGGCAGTATAGGGAGAAGGAGGAGAATGTGGAGGAGGAGGAGTTGTGTCGATGTTGTGGCGGTGTTGGTGATGGTGTTGAGTAGTTATGTATGTTGAAAATTAGCCATTTTGTAGGACCCCGGGGCAGGACCCCGGAAGTGACGTCATGTCACGTGATTGGGCGGTCATGTTTGGTTGTCATGATAGTGCACGTGGGTGGCCATGTTGTGATGTCGTTGTCATGATAATGGGTGGTAGGAGTGCGTATGCGCAGCGCGTGTTGTTTTGGGGACACGTGCTCCGTCTCACCCCTAATAACTTGACAATAGATATCGAATTAATCCAAACAACCCGACAATCTTCAGAAAACTGACCCAAACACTCCCGAAAACACTCCAAAATAAAGGTAGGATAGTATCCTTAATGAGGGTATGAGACGTATGAAGAGGTACTCATTGCGCTCATTTTCATACCTTTCATTTTGAGACGTATGATTTTGCGCACGACGGAGCACGTGTCCCTATAACAACACGCACTGCGCATACGCACTCCTACCACCTTTTTTCATGATAATGACATCATAACATGGCCACTCACGTGCACTATCATGACAACCCAACATGGCCGCCCAGTCACGTGACATGACGTCACTTCCGGAGTCCTGGCCCGGGGTCCTACAAAATGGCTCATTCTCAACATGCAAAACTACTCAACACCATCACCAACACCGCCACAACACCAACATCAACACAACTCCTCCTCCACAATCTCCTACTTCTCCCTATACTGCCTGTTTTAGTGATTCCGCCTTTTCCAGAACCTGTAATCCCAAATTCATCACTTCCACTTCTTCCAACATCTCCACCATCTATATTATCATACGTCTCGCACTACTCTCTTATAGTATTCTCAAATAGCCTTCTCTGAACAATCACCCTGATGTACTAATCCATGACCTCCTCTCTTTCTCAGCCTAATCCCTGCCCACCCCTTTCAATCCTCCTAAACCTCATTCCTCTTCCTACCCAGTCTCACATCTTATTCTTCGGCTTCCGTGCGACACTACCAACCCGCCACATCCACCATATGTACCTCGCTCCATCCAACTTTTTGACCTCTTTTAACTCCACCTCATTTTTGTTCACCGTTAGTTGTTAAAATGTCAAATTAATGAACAATAAGATATTCTTATGACTAAGAAATATGCGACAAATGAGTTTTAGATGCCCAAAACAAGCAGAAACAGGGGCATTTGCCCATCCCCAAAGGCGTCAGGGGACTATGGTATACTATATTTCTGGAATTCTGGAAGCGGAGATTACGCATGTTGGTAAATGTACCAATCGGATAAAATAGCACCCCTCCTCCACCACCATCGCCTTCACCATGTTGGGCACTGGATGATCATGGTAATGACATCACACGATTGAGTTACCAGGATAATCCGCGTCTATGTAATGTGACTAGGTCATTCTATGATAAATCCCCGGGAGTTGGGGGGGGGGGGGGGGGGGGCTTCTCGCCTTGACCAGAGCAGAAACCTTTAGTATAAATATTACATACCTTTATGTGGCAATAAATGGTAAGTGGTAAAGTCCATCTACAAAAGCTGTAACTGGAATTAGTATACATTAGTTATAACATTATCGGTTAATTTGTTGTGATATAACGGGTTGAAAAAAGTTATAACATTATGTGTCGATTTTACATAACGGGTTGAAAAAAGTTATAACACTGTGCGATGTTTATAACATTATCGGTTGTTTACTACATTTTTTGTAACATTATGCGTTGGTGTAACATTATGCGGCGTTGTAACATTATCGGTTGTAACAGGCCCCAGACATAGAAATTAGAATGTTTTGATTTTACTTTTTTGTTGCAACTTGCACATGAAACAAAAGTCAAAGCACTGTTTGATTTTTTTTATTTTGTAAACCGAATATTAAATTGTTATAAATGAAACCAGTCACAGTTGCACAGCATCTTCACAATTTCAAAATCTGGGCGAGTGCCAGTGCTTACTGTTCTCACCAGTGAAGTGCCACAGGAAATCCACAGCAGTCAACAAATGACATGTACTCTCGGGATACAAATAAAAGTAGGGGGCGGAATAATAGTAGAGGGTGGAAAATCTCATGATATTAAATAAAAGTAGGGGGTGGAATAATAATAGGGGATGGAAACTTTTCTGAAATTGAATAAAAGTAGGGACAAAATTTATTATTTATTTATACAGAAAGTGTGTGTGTGGGGGGGGGGGGGGGTGTTGTTTTGTTGTAAATTGGGTCAACATGAAAGGCAAGATTTTTGCCTATGCTGCGGAGTTTTATCATTTATATGCCCGAACTTTTCACGTCACTGGTTTCCGGCCATCAATATAAATAAACATAGGGGCCCAAATAAGCAATGTTGGGTTCGAAGTTCCACCAATTTTTAATAAACATACGGGTATGTTTATTTGGATCCCGGGAGTAGTGGTCCTTGAACTTTGAATTTGAAATAGACAATTAATAAAAGTAACACACTGAAATGCAAATATCAATAAATGACGCTTCAGTTTTCATGCAAAGTTTAATTTGAAAGCAATTGGGACACAATAGCACAAGAACGCTTTTTAGTTCACCTTGACGGAGTCAAGCTGAGCTTATCAACACCATGTTTTGGATTTCTCCAAAACCACTGGGCCAATTCAAGTGAAAGTTTGAGTGAGTGATTGTTCCAAAGGGGAATTGCGTTTTTGTTCACTCAGCATCTGGGCTATCCCTATAGGGAGGGGGTGGGGGAAATGCTCCAAATTTTTTAAAAAATATTCTCATGAACAATGGCAATGGGTACATTGACTTGATATTTCGTATGTAGCTTCCTTTCGAGGTGTAGAATCCCGTTTGTTCAAACAAAGTTCGTTTAGCAATATTTGCCTTTGTAATGGGATGGTCAAGAGTTTTGGTCCTGCCCAGAATTTCTATTTTCTGAACCGATGGTATAATTTGATCTAAATTTAATTTGTAATATTATTGGGTCATATGTACTTGATTCATGCAAAAAAAATTTCTGTGTCCCCGTAGGAACCCCAGGAGCTAAAAATAAAAATATTTTCAAACTCACAATATTTCCCAAACCCCACGGAACAGAGAACTGTTATTTGGTGCGAAGCATCCTTAGGGCCATAGAACTGAAATGTAAACAAAAATGCCATCGGTTGTAACTGGGTGCTCTGTAGAGGGTGTCAAAAATGCTGAATCAGCATATTTGCAAAACTTTAAACAATTTTATTCTCCAGAACCAGTGATCACAATCTTTTGATATTTGGTATACAACATCCATAGAGGGGTCAGATATAAGTTTGTTAAAATGAAGCCCCTCGGCCCATATTTGGGTTCAGTACAGTAGCCCAAATTTTTAACTTGGGGCAGTATGGGGATTCGGGAAATAATCTTTAAAAATCTTCTTCACCAGTCAGAATCCTTTCATATTTGGTGTACAACATCTCAAGGGAGGTCAGATTTAGGTTTGTTCAAATCGGGTCCCTGGGTTCATAATTTGGCTGTCTATCGTTGCCCAAAATTTTACTTAGTACAATATGAGAAAATTTATTTCAAAATCATCTTCTCCAGATCCACCAATCCAAATGGTTTCACATTTGGTATACAACATCTCTAGGGGGATCAGAATCCCGTTTGTTCAATTCGAATGCCAAGGTTTATATTTGGGCTCAACATAGGAGCACGAATTTTAACTTGAAATTTCTATAAAACACTTCTTTTAAGACCTAATTCCACAAGTCAGTCGTTTCCTTTCTGGTATACAATATCTCGGGGGGGGGGGGGGGGGGGGGGTAACGCTCATGTTTGGGCTCCTTTTGTAGCCTGAATTTTAACTTAGTGCAATATGAGGAAATTTCTTCAAAAATCTTCTTCCCCAGATCCACCAATACAGTTTGTTCAAATCGAGAACCAGGGTTAATATTTGTGCTCCGTATGAGAGCTTGAATTTTAACTTGGTGCAATATGAGGGTATTTCTTTAAAAATCATCTTCTTCAGATTCACCATGCAGAATCATTTCATATTTGGTATACAACACCTGTTGGGGGGGGGGGGGGGGGGCATTATTTTAGTAAGTACTGAGGGGCTCAAGATATGACAATGGATCTTATGAAGATTGATTGCTTAATATAGATTCATTTGTGGCTCGGGTTTATATCAGGTTCTGTTGAAGGTGAGCACTTCAGGCCCCGTCGCGCCTCTTGTTTGTAAACCGATGATTCGATTTGAACCAAATTTCTTTTGTGGTATTATTGTTGACTCGTGCAAAAAAAAAAATTCTCGTGTCTCCGTGGGAACCCTCTGCAGAAGCTGAAAATAGAAATATTTTCAAACGCTCATAATTCCAAAACCACACGGTACAGAAAACTGTTATATGATATGAAGCATTCTTAGGACCAGTAGAATTGATTAGTGAAAAATTATCATCAGTTGTCTCAGGGTGTTCTGTAGGGGGAAGGGGGGGGGGAGGTGTCGGAGGGGGATCGGAAAAATGCTGAGTCAGCTTTAATATTTGCATTGCGAGAATTTAAAAAAGAAATTTCTTCAGAACCAATGATCAGAATCTTTTGATACGATGATAACTGGTATACAGCATCCATAGAGGGGATGGGTGTGGGGAAGGTGGGGGGGGGGGTGGCCAGATAAGGTTTGTTAAAATGGAGCCTCTTGGTTCATATTTGAGCTCAATACAGAAGCCTGAATGTTTAACTTGAGGCAATATGGAGAATAATCTATAAAAAATCTTCTTCAGAACCAATAGTCACAATCTTTTGATATTTGGCATACATCATTGTCAAGAGGGTCAAATTCAAGATTGTTCAAGTGTTCAAATCAAGTTCCTCGATTCATATATGTGGGCTTCCCATGAAATCTCGAACTCCAACATAGTGCAATATGAGGGATAATCTTTAAAAATCTTCTTTAGATCTGCAAGTCAGAATGCTTTCACATTTGGTAGATAGCATCTCTACTTTGAGGGAGGTCAGATTCAAGTTTGTTCAAATTGGATGCCTGATTTTATAGTTAGTCTCTCTATGTTAGCCCAAATTTCAACTTACTGCAATTTGAGGAAAATTCTTTAAAAAGTTTCTTCAGACCTACCAGTCAGAATCGAGTGCCTGGGTTGGAATTTGGGATACCTATGGGAGCCAGAATTGTAACTTAGTGAAATATGAAGGATCTTTTTCAGATTCACCAGTCAGAATCCTTTCATATTTGGTATTTCGGATCTCTGGGGAGGTCAAATTCAAGTTTATTTAAATCAAGTTTCTGGGTTAATATTTGGGCTCCCTATGGGAGCTTGAGAATATTAACTTAAATATGAGGGAATATCTTCAAAAATCTTTTTCAGATTCACTAGTCAAAGTTCTTTCATATTTGATGTACAGCATCTCTTGGTGGAGGTGGTGGGATATTCAGGTTTGTTCAATCGAGTGCCTGGGTTAAAATTTTGTTTATTAGACAATTACTAAATTAGGTTGAATTAACATTGTTTGTCCCTCCCATTTTATAACCAAGTACCTTTCATCAAGCATCTTCAAAGATTTATTTTGAACCCCTGTTCTCGAAGAGGGAGTTTGATGACTGGATTTGTATACGAAAATGCATGAAATTTTGAGTTATTTTTTATGCCACAAAAATGAATACAAAAAGTGGTTTGTTTTTGATACCTCAGTTATGGGGTACAGACAGTGCCAGTGGTGGTGTCAGAATTTCTTCTTCAGATCCACCAGTCAGAATGTTTTCATATTTGGTACACTACATCTCCAAGGAGTCAGATTCACGTTTGTTCAAATCGAGTGCAGGGTTTTGATATTTGGGCTCCCTATGGGAGACCATATTTTAACTCTGCTCGGTGCAATATGAGGGAATTTCCTGAAAAATCTCCTTCAGATCCACCATTCAGAATGCTCTCATATTTGGTATACAATATCTCTTGGAAGGGTCAGATCTACATTTGTTCAAATCAAATCCCTGGGTTAATATTTTGACTCCCTACTGGAGCCTGAATTTTAACATAGTCCAGTAACAGGAATAATCTTTAAAAATCAACATATGTGGTATACATTTTCCTTTACGGGTTCCGATTCAGTCTGTTCAAATAAAGTCCCTAACACGATATTTGTGTTCCCTTTGGGTGGAGGCAAATTTTAACATAGTACAAAATTGGTAATATTTTCGAAGTCTTTTTCTCCTGAACCAGCACTCAGTTGGTATACAACATCCTTCAAGTTTGTTCAAGTCAAGTCCCTAGGTTGTTATTTGGATTACCTAGTTTTCAATTACTGAAAATCTGGGATTTATGTTTGTGACAGCATCCCAATACTAGAAAGAAAATCATCTGGTATGGCCAGCAGTTATAAATAATTAAATATTCCATTCCTCTGTTGCCTAAGCTGGCCATAGATGGTAATTAAATCCTACTTTAACCCTCTGAACTCTGATATCTAATATCAAAACAGCAACCTGCGTGCTTTTTTCCATAATGCGACTAGGAGTTTACCCAATTCAGTCTTGTTTAACAGAGCTCATTGAACTCTGTCAAACAAGATTAAATGGTAACACTCCTAGTTAGAAATGGTTGGTATACTGTAAAAACCATTAAGTATCGGTATCGAACCAGAACCTATTTACCGTACCGATGGAATCTCAAAATATCGAAATTTTAGAACTGACAAATTTATATTTATTAAAGTTTAACGACACTTTAACAGCCAACGTCATATCGTGTCGGTGACAGTTTAATGGGTGGAGGAAGCCGGAGTACACGGAGAGAACCACCAAGTGCCGACGGGCAGCTGCCAGCTCCCCAGCTCTTGAGGTGTAGACTCAAGTTTGTTCAAGAGAAGTTTGACGGGCAATATTTGCCTTTGTTCTGGGAGGGGCAAGAATTTTTGCCCCGGCCCATGATTTCTATTTTCTGAACAGAGGCCAATTTGAACCATATATGAGGTATTATTGGGTCATGCGTACTTGATTTTTGCCAAAACATTTTCCCTGCGGCCCCGTTGGAACCTCCGGAGCTCAAAATAAACCAAAACGAAAACGCCCATATCTCCAAAACTGTGCGGCATTGAGAATTTTTATTTGGTGTGAGGCTTCCTTGGGACCAACAGAACGGAATGGTAAAAAATTGCCATCGGTTTTGTCATTAGGTACTTTTTCGGGACTTTGAAAAAATTGTGAAGTCCGCATTTTTTAACACGGTGGGCAATGAAAAAAAAGTTCAAGAATCGTTTTTTTCCAAACCATTGCTCCAAAAACCTTCAAATTTTACATATTACATCTTTGGAACATTGATTCACATATTTATTGAAATCAAATCCCTCGGTCCATATTTGGGATCCCTATGGGAGCCCAAATTTGGTCCATATTAGTGCAATATGAGGAATATTCTTTAAAAAATTTTCTTCTTCGGATCCATAAATCAGAATCTTTTTATATTTGGTATGCAGCATCCTTAGGGGGTGAGATTCAAGTTTGTTTAAGCCAAGTCCCTGAGTTCATATTTGGGCTCCCTTTGGGAGCCCAAATTATAACTTAGTTCAATATGAGGGATATTCTTTAAAAATATTTTTTCAGATCTAGCGGTCAGAATCTTTTGATATTTAGTGTACAGCATTCAGGGGTAAGAGTGAAGTTTGTTAAAGCCAAGTCCCTGGGTTCATATTTGGGCTCACCGCGGAAGCCCAAATTATACCAAAATTTCTATTTTCCAAACCAAGAGGTCGATTTGAACCAAATTTGATATGAGGGCTTATTGGGTCATAAGTACCTAGTTTATGCAAAAAAAAAAATTCCTGTCGCTTCACGGGAACTGCAGGAGCTAAAAATAGAAAAAAAAATAATTGCCCAAAAATGGCATAACTTGACTTTATACTTATGTTGTGTCATGATATAGCCCAGATACTTCAATGACGTTAAACACCAGTAAATAAATTTAATTTTAAAAATAAAACCTTCCTCTAAAATCACTTTGTAGGTACTCCAATTCAATAGCTTCATATTCTTTTGATGCTCTTCGCATTATTTTTGAAGTAAAATTATTTAATCTGTGGGGATTTACCTTGTTACATTTTATGGGAGAGTGCCTACACGGACTCTCCCATAAATTGTAACAAGTCAAATATATTGCAAACACAAATAAATAAATATGTATCTGATGCATCAATGAAAAAACGTTAAAAAGGTTTGAGTGTCCTGAGTTTGGGGAATAAAAATGTCCAACGAGGATGTTCAAATTCAGTGAGGGATTGCATCCTTGCCCAAGAACCAAAACCATATTTTTTTTTAGCCTTATAAAAATTAAGGGATTTTTACCCCCTTTGGTAAATAGTTAGGTGACAAGAATGGATTAAAACAGAAAGAGTGTGACTCAGTTTTATTGTACAGTTGTATTCAACCCCCACATTTCTGTCATAAAAAATCAAGACACAAATGCACAGTTTCTCATGCCCTGCATATATCACTCTATTTAGAAAGAAATGTGTTTGGGTATAATGCACAGCATACCAAGAATATTTTGTCTGTTTTAAACAGTTTTGAACAGATAAAACATCAGAGTGGGTGGTTAATTGAAAATATTTGATTTCAGAAATTATACTCTTTTGCAATTCTGGTACAGTGGAGCCCCCTTTATTGGATATCTCTTTTACCCTGTTAATTGAGAAAAAAATTCCAAACGCCAAACCATTTACCATGCATTCAATAACAAATCTGACCTGTTAATTGCATATAGGTTATAGAGTCAACTCCCGTTTATGGAACAAAAAATCATGCAGTCTGTCGGAGATTTTACTCCAACGACCAGTGCATTCCACACATTGACAGATATTTGTGGTCTCTGTACCAGTCCATACACACGATTTTGGCATTTAATCTATTATATCCTATTTGACAATCTGTCACATACGATATAATAGAATACACACTCAATATATCATCAGAAGGTAGGAAAATGACCCAATTCCTGTTATTTGGGGTCCGGGTGGGAGTTAGAAAATTTGTGACCAAAATCCGGAAATGAGTTATTGTTTTTTATGCGTTTTGGTCAATTTTAAGACAGAAAAAAAACAATTTTAGCCTGAAAATATTTTGTTTGTTCCCCCCTCCCAAACAAAAAACAAAAAAAAAATGTTTTTTATGCATTTATCTCAATTTTGTGACGAAAATGTGCAGGAACTGAAAAATGAAGGAAAGGCCTGTGTATTGTGCGGGCACAATCACTTCATCTAGTTGGTATATGCTTTTTTTAGGAGGGGCGGCTGCAACTTATTCAAATCAAGTCCCTGAGTTGATATTTAGACTACCATGCCAGGTGAGCTCCCTCAGGTCCTCTAGGGCCTCTTGTTTTTAAATAGGGCTCTTTGATTTTTCGGTTCTTTTTTAAAAACCGAAACTGAACCACATTTCTGTCAAACCGCCAATTTCTTTAACTGAGAATTTGCTTTTGCTTTTTATTTCCTTTCACAGATCATATTTGATTATGGATTGTGGAAATTCCACTCTTGTGATTTTTAGTTACATTTTTATTTCTAATTCCAGGGGTGGTAATGAAATATTTCCCTTCCAGATGAACATCAGATGTGAGGCATTTTATACGAGAAAAACTTAATAATTGTGCGAAAATGTTGAGAAGATCAGCTGAGAAAGCAACAAAAACTGAGGTTGAAGAGAAAATTGAATAACATGTTGATGTTGAAGTTTAATAAAATGCATTACATTGGAACGTGTTAATTATATAGCCAATTTGCCCTAAAAAAAATTCAGTTACCAGGAATTTCCAGTTAGATGACTACTTAATCTATTTTCTCACAGGTTACAGGTCTGGGAGGTCAATTAAAGCATGTTCATAAATCAAACAGTTTATGAACTTCTAAAGCATCATTAAACCCTTTACCCAAAAAAACCAAAGTTAAAAAAGTTTAATGTTTAGAAAAAATAGCAATAAAACCATATTGTGCCCCCCTTCATTGGAACAAGCCCATTCTAATGAGGTGTGGTCTGATATGGTTTTGTTGAACTTTCTTGGAAAAACTATGAAAATTTTATATTCAAATTCCGATATCACCATGAGTTTGAAGGACGATTTTGTGTTGAAAATGGTCATCATGTGCGAAAGTGGATATGAAATTTGTGTTCATCTTGCACAATATTTATCAAACTTCTCCAAATTTTCTATTTGGATTCACCAAATGTTCAGCAAAATGAAAAATTCTCATCCTCGTTTCATAAATACCATATGAACACTCACTACATGTCCTCTATTTCTCACATGATACAGGTCTGAGAGGTCAATAACAGTAGGTCCATAATGCAAGCAGTTTATGAACCTCAGACATCTTTTAACTCTTCACCTAACAAAACGAACGGTCCTGTCCGTAATTCTTAAATTAAACCATTGAACAAGTTTAATATTTCTACAAATTTCAACAAAATCATATCATATCACCCTCATTGGAACGAACGCGGCAAGATGTTCCAATGAGTGGCGACATGATATGGTGACATGATATGGTCTAGTTGAATTTTTTTTTCACAAAACTATGGAATATTTCTTTTTAAGCTTCAATTTTGATACGTCTGTATTGCGTAAGTTTGAAGGATGATTTTGTGTTGATACGGCTGTCGTGTGAGAAAGATGATATGATATTTGTGTTCACTTCGCACAATATTTATAAAACTTGTCCGAATATTCCATTTTGCCTCACCCACCAATGGCTTGGCAAAATAAAACATTCTTATACTTGTTTGATAAATTATCATACGATACGAACACTCATGACACATCCTCCATATATCCTATTTACCAGAGCTCCATGAGTTCTGTTAAACAAGATATTAAAGATTATAAAGCCTAAAATGGGAAGTTTCAGTGGATTAAAAGCACTTAGTCGAGTTTTTGTCTAAATTAGTATACTTTTATCCAGTTGAGAGGGATTTATGCTATATTCAGTGTACAATTAACAAGGGAAATTTGTATTTAAAGTATGGTGACGGGTTCCATTCTACTAGAATGGCAAAACTAGTCTGCATCACGCATTGCCAAATTTCCCTCAGCCTCTTGTGGATGGAAGGAGTTAATCCTTTACCTAACACTCGTAAAAAAATTTCTCGTATAACTAAAAATTGTCATTTTTTGCTTCCAAACTGCATTCGTTCCAATGAGGGGTCATAACCTATGTCTGGAAGCAAAAAATGAAAATATAAAAAAATTAACAATGGCGATTTTCGTGTATAGAGCGCTGGTCGGTTTTGGCCGTTACGTTAGGTAAAGGGTTAAGGTTTTGTCAAATCATTCCGCTGCTGTTGAATTTAGGAAAGTAAAGGTTCTCTGAACAGTTCTACTACATGTGTCCATCGAAACTTTGTTTAGCAGAAACTGGAGTTTGACGAGAAGTTGTTCCTTTCATGCTGGAATTCTGTGGTAAGTATTCCTTGGTACATTAACAATGGTAGGACATGATATTTTACCACAGTAAATTTCCCATGGTGTAGCATGGAGAAATGTACCATGGTAAATTTACACCACAGTAAATTTACCATGGTATAGAATGGGAAAATTTACCATGGTAGAAAACCGTGGTAAATTTACTATGGTTAATGTACCATACCATGGTAGTATACCATATACCATGGTATTTTACCACAGTAAATTTACCATGTTATACCATGTTCAATTAATATGGTTAATGTACCATGGTAGTATACTATGGTATTTTACCAAGGTATACCATGTTAAATTTACCATGGATACTATACCATGGTATACTACCATGGTACATTAACCATAGTAATTGAACATGGTATACCATGGTAAATTTACTGTGGTAAAATACCATGGTAGTATACATATATACCATGTGGTAGTATACCATGGTATTTTACCACAGTAAATTTACCATGGTATACAGTGTTAAATTTCCCATGGTGTACAATGGTAAATTTACTAGGGCTAATTTACCATGGTAGTATACCAAGGTATTTGGCCACTAGTGAATTTACCATGGTTGATTTATCATGGTTTACATTGAATAATTACCATGGAAAATTTACTACGTTTACTTCACCATGGTAATATACCATGGTCTTTTTTACAGTAAATTTACTGTAATAGATTTACCATGAATTGTACCTCGGTACATTTTGACCCAAAATCCCATGGTACTTTTACCACGGTATCCATAGTTTTTTTACCATGGTATACCATGGTACTTTTTCATAAGGGTATGTTTTTAGTATCAGATATATGATTACATTAGGCTTTTTGTTGGACAAGAGAATTTGAAGTTTTGGTCCCAAAGTTGGAGTCTGATACATAAGGGTAAATTACCAGATGAATTATGGGAAACAGTGGCTTCGAAAAATTTGCTATTTTTTTTAAATGTAATTTTTACACGGGTTTGTTACCAGACAGGTAACTAAAAAATGAAACGGAAGCATATAAATTTGTTTTGGCATTTTAGAACCAGAGGATGTTCTGCTCCAGGGTGGGTAGGTGGTGCTGGTGGGAAAATTTTGCTTTTGAGGCTGCTAGGTGGCTGAAAATGACTGGTTTCGGCATTTTTTCATGATTGTGTTATATGTTTTTTGTGGATTTGGGAAATGTAATACATGTTATGGGTTAGATAACTAAGTTACAGAATATTTGCATTTGAAGAGAATGTATGGCATGTCATATTTGGAAATGCCTGGAAAATGTGGAGCGGAAGCTTGGAGTAAATGGGACCATATCCCCCCCCCCCCCCCCACGCCCCACCACTCTCTTAAATGAATTTCTCGTTGTTTGGCAGCACTTGACTAAAATAAACTACAATTATTAGATTTTTTTACCGCATTTCATTTAATTTAATAAATTGCCAGATAAGTCTGTAACAGTGTTATAAATATTTGTCTCCAGTAATTTTGCGTAATTATTCATTGAAATGGCTCCACTTCAGCTTTTTCCACGAACAAACGCAAAATTATTACATTTTTAGCCCGACTGTTTACAGTGAGGGCTATAGTAATGACTTTTATCCGTCCGTCCGTCCGTCCGTCCGTCCGTCTGTCCGTCTGTTAACATTTAGAGTTTTGGTTAAAGTTTGTGGTTAAAGTTTTTTTACTGAAGGTTCAAGTGGGATTTTTTTTTTCTTTTCCTGTTTAAATTTGTGGTTAAAGTTTTTTATTCAACCTTGAAGTACAGGCTATTCCCGGTAGTTCTTGTCTGATCGTCACGAAATTTCATATGCAGGTTTTAGGTCATGTCTACATGAGAACGTCCCCTTTTGGGCGTGATCGGTCAACCGGTATGGCTGCCCGAGCCCAAAACCCGAAAACAATTAGCACAGTCTACAGGTCGTATTTATGAAGGGATTTCATTGCAACTTCATAGAATGCCTCTGTATAATGCCTAGATGAGAACATTCCCGTTTGGGCATGATCTGTCAACCGTGATGGCTGCCCAAGCCCGAAACCCAAAAACTTTTAGCAGAGTCTGCAGGTCATGTTTAATATGGACGGATTTCATTGTAACTTGATACGATGACTCCGTATGATGTCTACATGAGAATTTCCCCATTTGGACGTTATCTATCAACCGTCACGACTGCCCGAGCCCAAAACCCGAAAACCTTTAGCACAGTCTACAGGTCATATTTATGGAGGGATTTCATTGTAACTTGACAGGTTGACTTCATATAATGTCTACATGAGAAAGTCCCCTTTTGAATTTGATTGGGCAACTGTGATGGCTGCAGGTGCCCGAAGCCCGAAAACCTTCAGCACAGTCTACAGGTCATATTTATGAAGGGATTTCATTGTAACTTCGTAGGATCAATCCACATGATGCCAGATGAGAATGTCCCCTTTTGGTTGCGATCATTCAACAATGGTGGCTGCCCGAGCAGGAAGCCCGAAAACCTTTAGCACAGTCTACACGTCACATTTATGGAGGGATTTCATTGTAATTTGATAGGTTGACTTCATATAATGTATAGATGAGAACGTCCCCTTTTGGGCAACTGTGATGGCAATGGGCCCGAAGCCCGAAAACCGTTAGCACAGTCTACAGGTCATATTTATGGAGGGATTTCATTGTAACTTGATAGGTTGACTTCATATAATGTCTAGATGAGAACATCCCCTTTTGGGCAACTGTGACTGCAACAGAGGCCAGAAGCCCGAAAACCTTTAGAATATTCCACAGGCCATAATTATAAAGGGATTTCATTGTAGCTTGGTAGGATGACTGAAGTTTGTGGTTAAAAACCCCCAAAACACCCCCTACCCCCCCCCCCCCCCCTTTAGGCTTTGTTTTTTCTTCTTTTCTCCAATATGCATTTTGAACTATTTACAGTCACTACATTCGGAACCTTTTTTAAACTTACGTACCCCCACCCACCCCCACCCTCCGGGGGCCAATTAGGCACTTTTTTTTCTTTCGTCAAAAATGCTTGTTTACAGTTTTGGTTAAAAACCCAGACAAACACCACCGCCCCCCCCCCCCTCCCCCCAATTAGGCATTTTTCTTTTTTTATTTCCTCCAATATGCATTTTGAACTATTTACAGTCTCTACATGCAGAATCTTTTTTTTTCTTTTGTCAAAAATGCTTTTTTGCAGTTTTGGTTAAAGTTTGTGGTTAAAAATCCAGACAGAAATTATAACCCCCCCCCCCCCCCCCCCCCCACACCCCCAATTAGGAATTTTTTTTTGTCTTTCCTCGAATATGCATTTTGAACTATTTACAGTCACTACATGCGGAGCCTTTTTTTAAACTCACGTACCCCCCCCCCTGGGGGGCCAATTAGGCACTTTTTTTTCTTTCGTCAAAAATGCTTTTTTTTTTACAGTTTTGGTTAAAGTTTGTGGATAAAAACCCAGACAAACACCACCCCCCCAATCCATGGTGCTAGTTAGATATTTTTTTTCTCTGCTCAAAATGAATTCTGAAGGATTTAGACTGACTACATGTGGAAAAAAAAATGGACTCCCTAACATACCCCCACCCCTCACCCCCACTCTCCGCCACCTCCTCCTCACCCAGGGCCATTCATGCAATATTTTTTCTTTGGTACAAAATGCATTTATAGCCTGACTGTTTATAGTCAGGGATATAGTCATGACTTTCGTCCGTCCATCTGTCGGTCCATCCATCTGTCTGTAAATAATTGGTTTCCGACCAATAACTCCAGTTTGGATTATTTGATTTCAACCAAAGTTGATATGTGTATTTTCCAGCTAGTAATACAGGCCTGGTCAGGTTTCAATATAGGTTCCACAACTCCCCCCCCCCCCCCCCCCCCCACACACACACAAACGTGTCACTTAGACAATTATTCCCAA
The DNA here is from genome assembly GCA_031216915.1 of Pictodentalium vernedei. Taxonomy (NCBI): domain Eukaryota; kingdom Metazoa; phylum Mollusca; class Scaphopoda; order Dentaliida; family Dentaliidae; genus Pictodentalium; species Pictodentalium vernedei. The sequence continues at coordinate 530,061,033 of CM062296.1, read as the reverse complement.
AATGCATTTTAATATAATTTAACGCTTTGCTAGATAAGACTAACCCTAATTTTAAAAAATATTTGTCACTGATAATTTCGTGTTTATTCATTGAAAAAGCTCCACTGCAGCGTTTTCAACGAATAAACTGAACTGGTATTATCACGTGTTCCCAAACTTTGGAAATCCACTTTCCGTGTTGATAATGCAGATAATCAACCAATGGAATGATTGATGAACTGAGTGTAATGTGGGAGCCACGACTTGTTTTCACTGTAATCAGTGGGGCGGGGGCGCGGTGCCTCAGTTGGTAGAGGTGCAGGCTGCAAGCCTAGAGGTCGCAGTTCGAATCCCACCTGCGGCAACCGCGTTGTGTACTTGGGCAAGACACTTCACCCTCATTGTCCACGTGGGGGCACGGTGACGTTGTGTACTAAGGCGTACTGCACGTCGATGGTGCACCTGTCTTCAACCAATGCTAACCCTGCTTGTGTGGAGTTGGTATGTTGTGGAGCTGACAGTTGCTCGTCGTTGCTCGGTGGTTCTCTCCGGGTACTCCGGCTTCCTCCACCCGTAAAACTGTCACGGTCATGGTTAGCCATTGTGCAGAAAAAAGTGACCTTAAACACCAATAAATAAATAAATAAATATCAGTGGGGCCAAGAAATATTAACAAGTATGTGTATTGTAGGGCAGAAAATCAGTGCACACAGATTGTCAGAGCATTCTTCGGCTGAATCTGTTTTATTTACGTTGTCTCTCCACCCTCTTTCTCCCACTGAAACGTCCCACGTCCCAGGGCCGAAACGTCTCAAGGCCGAAACGTCCCGATCCCTTTTTTACCATAGATATCGGACAGATGTTCTATCCGCTATCTATGGTTTTTCGATTTCTTTGGTTTTTACAATCTCAGTTCATCCAGATTGTTGAGCATGCGTGTTCCTTCGGACCACCCTCAAACATTTATGCGCCCATAAATATAACAACTCCCTTGTTGCAATGGTAGGTGCTACACAGTGTCGTGCTTTATTACGCATTCTACACATTTCCAAAATACACAAACCGAATGACTAATATTTCTTACAGTACAACAATACCAAAAAAGTGCCGACATCAATACAATTTGTCTCCACTAAAATAATGATAAAAATTAATTAGTATCCAGTGCACTCCACTGCGCTAGCACCTGAATGACTTCAATTCGTCAAACAATCCAATTGATAAATTGGATGGTTTCGCCCGTGCGACTCCGTGCGACTCCGAGCGCACAAATGTTTGAGAACACCCGAAGGAATACAATTTCTTTCTTATTCACCCTGTTCAACCGAAAGAAATATTTATTGCCAACAGTTTCTGGTTCTTAATTTAGCGCGCATGCGCGCGCTATTTGGTATACTCTTTGACACAATTAAGAGAAAAATTGAGTTCTCTCGATATTTTTAAACGACTTCAAAAAAAAACAAAAAAAAAAAAAAACGGAATCCTATTGTTGTGGACACATTCACTCTCGTTGGTTTAATTAATTTTGGCCTGCTATTTTATATACAATTTGTTACAATATTACATAACCATAAAAGCTTGCTATAAATAGTTTTGCATTCATGGCGTACTTAAATATATTATAAACGATATCATCATAACACTCCGAGTCCTTCGGTTTCAAAGTCCGAAAACGATTATACAAAATGAATTTTAAAAATAGGTTGGGACACGTTTCTCTTATAAAGGCCGCCGTACTCTCAAATTATAGAAGTCACCTTCTCGTTATTGATACGTCATTTTATAAATATATTCATTATGTTGGTTAAAGTTACTCGCTTCAAATTGTAATCTGTGCATGTTTCGTGTACGTTTTATGTGTGTAGGGCATTTAAAATGCAATGGATTTGTTTAATTAGTTTAGCGAATGTTTGCACATCTCACTTTTTTGATGGTCAGTATTATTAAAGAGATTCACAAACAATTCACTGCTGGCTTAATTGACATAATAATTGCTTTAGAATAGATCTTATCAGCTATCCTCCATGCGCAATGCGTTTCGGGACGCCACCCAAATGAAAACGTAAACATAAACACGAACGCACGTGTGCAAACAGAACCGACTCGCTTCGAAAGTTTAAATTTCAGTGTATGTTCTCGTGAATATTGTTAACTTCACATTTAATAATCACAAGTAAAGATAAATCGAATCATAATTATGCAGAATTTTAGTTGTTGAGCGAAATGAATAACCAACAACAGGATTTATTTCAACATTTATCGGCTGAAATCTCTGTGTTCGCCGTGGGACCTTCGGCGCCCAGACGATACATAATTAATGTTAATGTTAATTTTATAGTCTAGTTTTGGTACGTCCTGTGCACGTACCAAAACAAAAAAATATATTATAGACTGTGGCTCCAAGGTTGGACTAGGCATGCAGGTGGGGGTAATTCGCAGGTGGGGTAATTCGCGGGTGGGACCAGTCCTTCCTCCATATTTAGAAGCCCGGAGGTCTTGGAAAGTCCTTTTATAACAGCCCCCCAACCCCCCCCCCCCCCCACCACCACCACCACCACACACACATCGTATTAGATATTCCCAATCCCCCAAGATGTGAGAGTCAGGTAGGCTCGATCATATCTAAGTCTCACATATACTCTGTGGCTGGAAAAATGGTGGAAAGTAAGGGGGGGGGGGGGGGTCTGAAAATTTCTTTCGAACACGAGACCGGGGGTGGGTGGGTCACCAGCCCAGAAAACACATTTTATCCTGGCCCTGAAGGGCCCTGCAAATTTTTTCCTGTGTTTATTTTTCTTGAAAATGATGGAGCCAAATTGTTCAGGCATGCTTCTGTGGTGTTTACTGTTTCGACATGTATTTATCTCCTCTGAGTGAACTTGAGGCGGCGGGTGGAGGGTTGAGTTGACAATCCTTTAGGAATGAGAGCTGATGGGGCCCAGGTCAACTTGGAAAAATCTTGCCTTCCTCCTCTCATTTATAGCACAATGAAAAATATTGCTCCACAATGTTTGTTTCAACAAACGTAAATGCATGTACACCCAAAAAGAAAGCTGAATACCATATATCAAGACATTGTATGTGTCTGTTTGTGAAAAGATTTTTAAAAAATGTTAGTGCATTTTTCCCACCACTCCCTATGGGGCAGCAACTGGATTTGTACAAAACCAATAGGCAACTCCCCAACCAATCATTTCCTAAACTATCTTTTAAATCATTTCAATGGGTTTTTTTTATTTAAGGCACAAAACGCACCTTCACAAGTTCACACGGGATGTCGGATGATGGCAGACAGACGACGGATTGGGTGTGATCACAAAACATCCTGACTTTCTGTCAAGTACCGGTAAGCTAAAAATTCTGAATGGTGCTGTCTGGTGGAACTTAAAAAGATTTTCCAAAAAATGTCCTCACATTGCATTAAATTAAACTTTGAGCTTTTTCGAATGCAGCAATAAACATTTGATGGAAGGTTGGCATGACGAAATGGATAAAATAGACATTGCTTATGGTGTAAGGGGGTGGGTTCCTATCTGAAAATCATATTGCCCCCCCCCCCCCCCCCCACCTTTGGGGGAAAAAAAATCATTCAATATATTGTCTGGGTTGGTTCAGTCAATGATTACTTAAAATAACACCATTATTTATGCTAACTGAATTTTATTTTCTCATTACAGAAAAAATGTAAAGTACCAAATTAACAAAAATAGAACCATTTTAAATATCTTAATTTCAATTTGTGTAAAATAAGGTAGCATTTTGCAAAATTAATCGAATATCAAGATGGAAGAAAACAGTAAATTTACTTCTTTCACTGTTTCTCAAATGAAAGAATTTTTAAAATCAAGAAGGGTACCACAGACCGGTACTCAAAGAGAACTACTAAAACGCTGTTATTAGGTTGATAAACTCAACCTACAGACATATCCAACGCCTGGGCAACAAAAGGCAGAAGCAGAGTTAAGATACATTGAAAAGCTGACATTGGAAAGTGGGGTCAAACTCCCAGACAAACCTAATTATCAATTGGTCAGATGATTTGCACAAAATGCCCGATATTGACTATTCAGATATTTATTCCTATTTGATCAAAACACCTGGTGATTTTAACAATGAAAGTTTAAAATCTAAGAAAACACTCAAAGCCACCCAATACATGAAGGATGGATGGGTGCAAACTTTGAACAGTTCCCTTTTTTCCTCCCATCTGCACCACATCCTTTCACACAACAGAAGCGATGCCCCATTATCTGAAGACAAACAATACAAAGAAATCATCATTGCTGTGATGTGCACAGATTGCCAGAAATAACAAAAATATCACAAACCCAGAACCTTTTAATTTCAACCCAATAGATGTTACATTTTAGGTATGTGTGTGCACGGGTAGGGGGGGGGGGGGGGGGGAGGGTCGAGGATTTGTTATTTATTTATTGGTGTTTAATGTAACTTTTCTTCAGCTATGGCTAATTGTGACCGCAACATAGGTGTAAAGTCAAGTTTAGCCAATAGTTTACTATTCTCCTACTTAAAAATCATTTGTAAAATGCCCCCAGGCAGGGCCATCGGAAGATCAAAAGGGCTGGGCCTGGGGCACCCATAAGATTAGGGCAATTCAGAGGGGGCAGGAGTCCCCCCCCCCCCCCCCCCCCCCAATCTGGTGGCCCTGCCAAGTGGTCTTACTTTTGTCTTTATATATCTGGTTTGTTGAACTTGAATGTTGTGAAGTTTCCACTATCTGGAGGGCGAGTCATAGAATTGACTAACTTAATTTGTCTTGCCAAAAGCATTAATTATATTACGGCGTTCAGCCACCAGTATCAGTAATCTTGAAATGCCGCAGTTACCTGGAAGGCATATTCGAATGGTGTACCGTAAGACGAAGTGTCAAAATGGTTTGTTTTGGTAATTTAACAGCGACTCTTACAAGTTAGTGACGTCTGCCATGCGCAATATGTGCCCAAACCCCAATTTATACCACAACAAACGTATTCATTCTGAATTTTAATATGGCTGTGTGCAGTTTGCTGTCCACGTGCGTTTGTGTTTATGTGTACGTTTATATTTGGGTGGCGTCCCGAAATGCATTGCGCATGGGGGATAGCTGATAAGATCGGTTGGTGGATGGGACATGTTCCTTTGATAAACTCTGCAGTACTCTTATCGATTTCAGAAGAGATACAGGGGTAAAAATATCGCCATGGTGTAACTTGGTGCGTTCAACAGTTGGCTTAAGAATCTGGTTTGCGTTTTCTGTGAGGAGGCCGCCCTCTGTTGTATTTTGGACAATTTTGTCAACATATGCGCGATATTTCAGGTTCAATGAGAGGTTTCCGTCGAGTTATGCGTCGCATTAACCTTTCATCCACAACAGCGATGTGGAATTGGTTCCAACATTTTCAGAAATATTGAGCTGACAGCTGACATCTGTGGGTAAAATCTTTTTGATAAGGCGTAATGTGGGCGTAGTGAATATTACCTGCTACGATAACCCATCACTCATTAACCCTTTAACGAAAGGAGCTCGAACGTTTTTCAGAAATATTGAGCTGACATCTGTGTGTAAATGTTATTTGATAAGGAGTAATCTGGGCGGAGTGAATATTACCGGCTACGATATCCCTTCACTCATTAACCCTTTAACATGAGGAGCCCGTACGTATGTATGCACTTTTAGAGTTTATTAGCGGAAGTTTAGCACCTACATTTGAATTTTAGTTGAAATTTCACACTGAGGTTTATATATTTTTTTAATCTTGAGCAGGCCAAACATGGGAAGTTGCATTTTACGTGCAAACTCGTGTCAACCCTTCAAAAAGTATAAACCTAGGGTGCACTCCTACATATACAGAGATATCGAACTGAAAATCTGGCACTTTCAAACTCAGCTGACTTGGCCCTTATTAAAAACGTACCATGGTAAAGCATGGTACGTCCCAAAAATACCTGGTATTACCATGGTATTACCAATTATCTTGGGATTTACCATACCATTGTCCTTTTTATAAGTGTGTGTGTGGGGGTAATTTTTTTTTACATGAATAAGCATGCGTAGATGAAAATTTAACCTTTCAACTTGGGAACATGCGAGAAAGTGTACATGTTACTCATATTTGGACCAAAATCATCACTGTTCGATATTTTATGTGCAATGTCATTTTCACCCTTCAACAAGAGCAATGTTGGGATGCACTCCTACATTATGCAAAGATATCGAACTGAAACTTCCACTTCTAACGGCAACTAACTTGGGTTAAAATTTTGGAACAGGAGTAAGAATGCTCAGAAAAAAAAAATTAACCCGAGAATATTGTGGATATAATGAACACGTTGCGTCAGGATCATCACTGTAAAAATAATTATGAGGCCCCCCCCCCCCCCTCCCATAACCACACACCCTACATTCAGATTGAGACGCATTCAGAATTAGCATGTACCATTTGTTGATCCATAATGCCAAATCATGGGTGGGGTGGGGGGATTCCAATATATTGTAGGGGAGCAAACTCTAGATACCGCTGTTGAAGGACGGAGGCCGAGAACAGGATAGAGTGGGATAGGGTATGGCACATGTGTCCCCCGCCCGTGGGTGAAAATTTGTAAAGGAGTTAAGCTTAAGCTCTGGTGGGATACAATTATTTCTCTCCTCCCTCTCCGTGGTTGTACCTTGCATACGCTGTTTTGTTTTCAAGGCTTGAAGAGCGGCTCGATATGTTTCATGATTTCTTCCCACAAGCCTTTAAAAGTTTATCCGAATTGTCTTCATAACTGGTTTGATTCGTTCGCAAAAAATGGGCCGATTTACCTGGTTCCAATTATCTTTAGAGGTTATTATCTATAATTCCTATCGATGCCGACACTGTCTTATTCTTTGTTGTTGAATCATGATTTGGTTTATTTTGTAAAATGTTTATTGTTGCCGTGATGATTTTGAAAACTATTTGTTCTTAACTTTATGATTTTATTTTGATATTCATATATATTTTTCTGTTATCAAAAGTTTTTCCCTGTGCAAAAGAAAAACTGAAAAAATGAAGCAGTCCTTGTTTGGTGTGGTAAACAAGCTGTTTGATTGATAAAGTACGACCCATTGACCAATGCCTGAGGTGAAGGTATTCTAAATGGACAGCATGGGTGTAAACGATTGGCTAGCCTTGACTTTGTCTCCATATTTTGGTCATAATTAGCCATTGTGCAGAAATGTGTAACCTTAACCCTTTACCTAACGAATCGGCCGCATTCGCAAATTCAGTAGTTGAAAAAATATTTTTCAAAACATTTCAACAAAAACATATCATGTGACCCGTCGTTGGAACGAGTACGTCGAGCTCGTTCCAACGAGGGGTCACATGATATGGTTTTGTTGAGATTTTTTGAAAAATTTGAAAAAATGATATTTAAAATAAAAAAAAAATTGATATCGTCTGCATTGGGTAAAGGGTTAAACAACAAAAAATGAAACAATAAATAAATCAAATGTTTTACCTTATACCATTAGTATATATTTTTATGGTCCATGACTTAGGTTGTTTCTAGAATAAGGATTTAAATTTGTCTTTTGCTGTTTCTCAAAGGTAATAACCTGAAAACTTTTAATTAAAACATAACTCAAAAATGAATCAAACTAGATTTTTTAACTTGAACGATTTGAAACTGTTTATTATTATAATATTATTGTATATTATTATCACTTTATAGGGCACACCCTGGCGAATATTTTCATTTTCGGGGGCTGCACAAAACTCATATGTTTCCGTTCACATCCGGGTTCCCGGGCAATGATGAAAAATTCGTTTCAATATGGCCCGGCGGCCCGCACATCCCCGGACGTAGGGGAGGGAACGCTGCTTTGAGTTTGAATATTTGGAGAAGAGAGATGTGATGGCGGAATTTTGTGATCTTTGGCGTGAAAGAATTGCGATATACATTCGCATTTAAGGCATGAGTTAGTTGCTGACAATGATTATGTGGGAATTTCACACATCTACTACATTGAAAAATGATAATGATGAGCAATCAAAAGTGCTAGGCATTCAATTTATCAGCGTGGGAAGCGGCCAGGTGAAAACCGCAAACGCACGACACGCCGAGTTAAGTAAAATTTTCAGTTTTAAACAGATTATTCACAGGTGAACCAGGGCCTTAAATACTGTGAAAATATTTGTAATACTTCCGGAAAAAATTTCGATTTATGATTTTATAAGGTTTGGTCTGGAAAAGTTGATAGTTTTGACATGAAAAATCGCGGAGTTTAAAATTTCCTAATCTCGTGTACAATAAATGACTTTCGGTACTTGTTTGCGTTGGGCGTCATCTGATTAATCACGCGACAATACTTAGCTAAAAATACCGTGTTGATAAACAGACGACACGCGTCAATTTTCAATAAATTTCAGCGTTGATTTTTTTCAAAATGTCACAATCGAGTGAGTTAGAGGAAGACGATTTGGAAAACATGGAGAAAAGTTCAGTGCCTTGAATTTTAGTTGTGTTGAAATAATATATAAATGATAGCAATCTTGATTTTCTTGATTTTTCTTGGTTTAACGTGTAACCTCTTTGAAATGTGATAATAATACAAATAACATTATTTTTACGGGCGTTATGGTTCATTAACGGCCCTGCGAAAATGATTAACAGCTCTTGGGCCTATTAGTGGCCCTCGACTTCGTCTCGGGCCACTAATAGACCCTTGGGCTGTTAATCATTTTCGTAGGGCCGTTAATGAACCATAACGACCTCAAAAATACTGTTATTGTATAATTATGTAATTTTGTTTTTATACTTATGTTCTTAATAAAAGATATTTTTGTCACAAACATGAATTTCTGATTTTGTTTAGTAATGACCTATATAATTCCAATACATTAAACCTTTAGGTCAAGACTAATTGAACACAGGTGCTGTTATTTTTTTTTAAACTTGCCAGTTTACCGAAGCCTAAACGTGATGTGAGTAAATTTAATATATATTATTATTTTTTTTCCCAAGACTGGCATATTAGGCCAGTAGAGTTATAGATTTGATTATATTTGTTCTCATACAATGGTAAAATATGATCAACACAGATGGGGTGCAAACGTTTAGCAAATGGGCGACATGAACAATTTGCAAAACTTTAATCTATCTTCATGTTCTCTCATGGTATAGCACAGATGCTGATAACATTAAAGACTAATAAAAAAAAATCACGTATAAGATAATGCAATTTAAATTAAAAACAATTCATGAAATGTTATGGATTTCATTTTTTAATATAGCACAAGCAATGTTTATTTTAATGTAAATTATTTTTTAAACCTGTAAATCTAATGTGAAATCTTATTGAATGTTTTCACGAATTGTATTTTTATCATGTTCCTTTGTCTGCGCGCTTGTGCTCTGCGCAAAACTTTTCTTGTTAGTAACATCGGAATACACCTGATTTCAGCCTGTCTGACAACAAAACCTCGTGAAGCCAAACACACGAAACGGTATCACTGACAGCAATGACAAAATCACTTTGTATCACAGAAACTGACGATGAGGGGAAATATCTTTGCTAAAATGCGAGATATATTCACAGGGTATAAACCGTATAATAGCCCAAGAACATTAGGTTTCACTAGGGAAAAAATCGGAGAAAGCTGATTTTTTCAGGGAATGTCGAGTACATGTCACTGAACGATTAGACAAAAGTCCCCTAAAATCCCAGTTGAGCTTTTTTTTCTACAGCCTTTTTTCGAAAACGCGTTTGAAAAAAATCAAAAAAAATCGCACGAACTTTGTAACCTCGAATTGATCCAACTGTATTTTTTGTTTACGCGTATTTCGAGCTACATAATGTCTAATATACATTTACCTAGAGGAAAATGTGCATTCTGTGACAATTTCTGCGAAAAATTATTGAAAATTCACAAAAAAGTATCGGATTTACGCAAAAAATGACGATTTTCCTAACGGATTTGCCCAAAGGGTCGTAGTACAGAACGGGATGTTAGTTGGACAGATGATAAAAAATCCACCACCATTTGAAGACTTTTATCATTGCTTACAAAATAGACATTATGGAAGACCCCCTCTGCTTCTGGCCGAGTTCCCCTTTTGGCATAAAATTCGTCAGCATGAGAACTCAACTATTTTCGGGCTTGGGACCGAACAGACACGTCTGTGTCTGGCAGCATTAGATCAATAAATAATATTTACAGAATGTACAAAAATCAATACATAATATTTACAGAATGTACAAATCAATCAACATGGATTAAGTTACATTGACTATTATCAACGCTATATACAGAAATGACATGACCTATATACATATTATTCATCGAACTCAGAAATTTCCGACAGGACAGTGTTTCTGTGGTTGTTACAAGAATCCGAACTGCAAACCTGAGCAAGAGAGTCCTGCCTTCTTACACCCACACCTTTTTGTACAAGCACTCTTTCAACCACAACTGATCAGATTCAGTAGGTTATCGGGGGCACATGGCTTTGTGGCTGCAGTCGGTACAAGAAGTCCATTGTCTAGCGACCACCCCCAATCCGGCGGAGGAAGCGAAGTGCCCAGCCATTGTTGGACCTGGAGATAACATCTGTAGACATGTTGTTGTGCAGCATCGCTGCTTGGTGGGAGTGAGGCTAGGTCGATAGGTTTATTCAGTTTAGATTTTGCTACATAACGCTTGTAAGTGACATATCTATATTGGTCGAGAGAGGAAACAGTTTTACTCCCGTATAAGATCAGGAGAAGTTGTTCCCCGGCAGCGGCTACTGCACTTGGTGTACTGTCATCCGCCAAAATTGTGTTGACATACTGTTGTGAGTCGCTAGTAACATCGGAGACAATTGTACTGAATACTTTCTTCTTACCAACTCGAAAGAGTGCAGAAGTAGTGTCACAACCACTTATAGAATGTGCTACAAGGAGGTTGCTTCTATGGTCACCCATTTTGGTTGCTATTTCACTAACTGAAACTAGTAAGTTTGGGGTAATGGAATACATCATGTGAATATTACATCCCGGTTGAACTCGAGAGGTAAGAATGACTAACAAGTCTGTGTCTGTTCCCACAACGACAACATTGTTGTCATCTTGAGCGATGTCAAGTGCAGTTTCGGCTATCAGTACATCAGCATCAGCCTCGGCCTGCTTGGACTGAATATTGATAGCAGATAGCTCCTGCATTAGAAGATCGATCAGTTGGGTTTTGTTCTTGGCATTTGCAAAGAAATCGGATTGGGGTGTGGTGGCTGGTAACTCGGGTGAGATATTGATATCAATGGAATACCTGTCTTTAGATCTACGGGCTTGTTCCATGCCCTTTGTCGACATTGTACAAGCATAACCATCAAAAACAACCACGACGTTCGCCCCAAAATGTCTCACTAGATAATTGGAATATGATGTACATATGTCCTTATATGACGACTGTTTAGGCCATACAACTGCCCTCAATAAAAATCCACCATCTACAACAAACAGAGAATGTTCTGGGATTTTAGTTTGCTCGGAACCGTATGTTTTGAGGATCTTACCGAGCGTGCTTTTCTGTGTCTTCCTCATTCCAGCAGAATCAAACAATGCTGGTGGTTTCGGGGCGAGTTCATATTTGAGATACTCTTCAATCTCTGCTTGTGACTGAATAACACATGTGATGCAGTTGAACAGAATTGTGGGGTCAATCACTACCTTACTTCCACGGACTTTGATGCTATTTGCCATCGATGCGAAAGACTTCACAGTGTCAACACGTCGTAGTTTGATGCTGTTGAACGTTTTGCTTACAACATTCGATACGCAACATTCACCAATTTTGCGAACTTGGTCACAGTTCACAGTTTCGTCGGTCACAAGCCCGGTCGCTATAGAGACTAACTGTAGTGGATCTCTATTCTGAAAGGGGGAATGCACTCTGAGCCAGTTCAATAATTTGGTGATATCATTGGCATCAGTCAATTGTGAACTTTGACGGAGATCCCGATGTTGTTCGCCATGACCTGTGTGAACATGAACAAAATTTTCGAGAGCATTACATATCGGAAGGCAAAGAGGTAGTCCATGTACCCATTTCGAAACAGTGCTATCGGTTATTCCCCTGCCATGTGTGAGACCACCAGGGAGCTTGAACATTCTCATTAAACACTTGTCTATGGTCTGATCAGAATATATCCCGTCCCAGAATTTATCTGAGCGCCTTATGGTAAAGCAACCTTTCTCAGTGAACAACTTCAAATCATCCTGTTGCATTATTTCTGTTAGCTCATTCATCTACTGCAAATAGAGATGAGAACTTTTTGCGCATGCAAAATGACCACCTGCGTGAAATACTGGAATCATATTGCGAACACAATATGTGTGGAGTTCCCAGTCGCCTGTGCGCTCTGCTCTCAAGAACAACTGGAGAAGACCTATTTGCTCGTAGTATTGTACCCAAAGCTTTCCTGTGCGTCCTACGGACGCATTCTGGAGCAGTTCGTGTAATTTTGACAGTAGATGGTTGACACTTTCTTGATTGACAGCGTCAGCTGTTGTACAGTCACCTCTGGCAAGTCCACAGAATATTTCATTGACTTCTGTGCAGTCTATGTTATCTAGTGTTCGGCTTTCTTCAAACACAAGTTTTGTAATGGCAATTTGTGTTAGCAAATGGGCACGAACTGCTCTTGAATATGCATGACGACTGATCAAATGATGGATTGACCCACCAGCATAAACAGTCCCCCAAAGTTCATCCAAGCCGCTACCAGCCATGGTCGAACCAATTGCCCCTAAATATGACATAATCATATGGAAGCCGCCGAGTCTAACGAAAACTTTTGTCAACTTATCTGACGAAGACACAATCTCCACTTGAGTGTAGGCGAACACCACATTATGTGATTTAATCGAACATGGAAATTGAAACAATGATGCTATAATACGGTATTTGAATGAGAAAAGTCGATGCCGTTTGAATTTGAGTTTAGGGGGTATGGTTAATATTTCACACGTTTCACCAGTTCATTATGGAATAAATGACTATTGTTATATATCATTATAAAGCCACTGCTTTTCTGCAATTTTTGATATATACGTTAACTCCCAAAGCAGTCGTAGATTTGATTTAATGGACGTTGTGTACCGTTGTGTGTATGAAAACAATAATTTTTTTTTCGTAATTTTGTACATTTTCGTGAATATTTCACCATTGAGTGTGAGGATTGGTACAAAGTTGGCATTTTCTGTTGGGGATATGTATTCTCAATATAATTCAGCACGATATTTATGATTTTCACCCTACTAAGGCGAATAAGAATGAGAAATATGGAGCTGGGTCGAATTTTTTTTTAAATTTTTTTTTTCATCAAAAAAACGCTATAACTAAAAAAGCTCAACTCGGATTCGCGGGGACTTTTCACACTTTATCCTCAATGTGTGTCCCAGAAACATATAAAAAAATCAGCTTTCTCCGATTTTTTTCCATACTTTCTCATTTTTATGTCTAATTGTGCCTGGACTTTAAACCTTTTGCCGGAAGTGGAGATAAGCGAGGCGAGAGATTTCTATTTTTATCTCAAAGTTTCAGTCGCAGCGTATCCAAGATCACCGAAAACAAGATTTTTTTAATAAAAGGAATGACCGAAGAAAGCAAAATCAGTAAGTATGTTATATAAAACAATATTTAACAATGAAACGACACAACTTAATGGAAAAATCGACTCTTGTAGTATGAAAAAACATCTGCTGATCATCTCGGGAAATGAATTTCTCGGGCAAATTTCTCCTTCAATTATCGTTTTTCACATGTTCGCACAAATGTAACATGTTAAAATCATAGATCGACAGATTCGGCGTTCAATTCCACACCAGAAACTATCAACCATAACAACGAAGGAGGTTCGGTGCTACTAAAACTGTTCAAAATATAATGTCACCTTATCGATTTTTTTATACGCCCAGTTGTATACGCTCGTATCTTCAGTTGATGAGTTGTATACATTTTTTATGCTTGTCAGGTGAATCTTTCGATGTGAGAATCTGGTAAATTTGGAGCCTGTAAGTTCCGAAAGCAAGATAGGCCTATACGCGCACAGGCCCGGTTGAATGCAACATTGCATTGCGTTGAATAAGCGAATCACAGGTTACCTTTTTCAACGCAGAGAAATAGCCCATTTTACTGCATTACAGAATCTAACGATAGGCGGTGAACTATATGAAGATGAGACTGGTGTTATGGCATAGCGCAACAATGTCAGATCAAGACCGCATTAAGAAGTCTCCTTGGTTACGAATCGAAATTAAGTATTTTTATTGTTTACTAATCATATATATTTCATTTTCAGGTTATTTTATTCAACTTTGTGGGGAGTTAGTTTTGTATAGTAACTGGGACAAAGTTAGGAGGTCTTAAATAAAACTGTGAGCGCTAAGTTGTCGAACGGTTCGTCGTGTTGCCTTTTGTCGCGTGTTTACAGTTTTCCCTGTCCGATCGCGTAATTTTGTCTTGATGATGGCGAGCAAGTCTGTTCAGACGGAGATAAGTATGGAGGTAAATACGTGTAATATCGCGGTCCAGGTCAACGGTGCCAACGGGGTAAGTATTGGTGTGCAGACAGAGGTCACTGGGGGTGTCGGTCAGAGCCGGGTTGGTGGGGCCACCGATGGCGATATTGGGCTTGAAGTTTGTAAACAGTGTTCTATGATGTATGGGGACTGTCGCTCGATGGGATATGGAGAGGTATGTGCAAACTGTCAGGAAATCCTCCGCCTACTTGAGACAATTGTTAAGTTTGAGGGGGAGATTGCTGAGCTGAAGGGAAAACTAGGTAGGTCTGGAGTTACGCCTGTGAAAGTAGCTTTCCGAGAAGGATGGAAGGTTGTCGGTGGTTCGAAGAGGAAACATGGGGTTAGAAGCTTTGATGTGAATGAGGTAGGTGATGAGGTGGGGGCTGCTAGAAAAGTACGTAGGACAGATGATGGGGGCCCAGGCCGGAGCAATGCTGTAAAGCGTTTGGCGTGGACTATCAAAAGTGGTAGGAAAGGGGGGCCAGAGAAGCAGGTAGATAGGGGTGTAAAGTCCAAAGGCAGTGGGGAGTGCAGCACCAGAAACAGATTTGATGTGCTCGATTCGGAAGAGACAGAGGAGGAGATGGAGGTAGTTGCAACAGATAGTAGCTTGGGGTCTAGGCCAGGAAAAACGAGGAGGGATCCGGGAGAAGACCAGGGGAGTAGTCCAGGTAGTTCAGGGCCTGGAAAGAGACGGAGGGACAAGGATAGGAGTAATCCTAGGTCAAAGATACCGATACCGATATTGATTCCGAGTGGGGCTGTTGGAGAGGAAGAGGACGCTGTAAACAATAGGAGACTAGAGGAGATAAATAGGGCGAGGGCCAAAAGTAAGTTGGTGGTTGCGGGAAGTAGCATAGTTCGGGGGATCGACAAGGTTGTCTGTGGTCCGGACAGTAAAAATAGAACAGTTCTGTGCTTTCCGGGGGCTAAAGTGGAGGACCTGAGGGATAGAGTGGACGGTATTGTAGCTGGGTCGGGGCCTGATCCGGTAGTGGTATTACATGTGGGGTCCAATAACATCAGGGAGAGGAAATCAGTTCGTTTGGTGGACACATACAAGGACCTAATTAGTAAGCTACTTAGCAGGAATGCTCGGGTCATCGTTTCAGGGGTGCTCCCCGTTATGGGTGGTGGGAATGAGAGGAACTCGCGGATTATGGCACTAAACGAGGAGCTGGAAGAGCACTGCAAAGACTTGGGAATACATTTCATTGACCACTGGGATTCATTCTGGGGACAAGGAGAGTTGTATGGGCGAGACGGATTGCATTTAAGTAGGATGGGTACAGACCTGTTGGGCCAAAAAAATTTACAGGTGGCTGGGCCTTTTTTGGAGAAAAGGGGGTAGGGGACCACAGCCGATAACCCAGAGGGGCACAAATGCTGGGAACATAGGACGAACAACAAACATGCACAATACAGGGACATACCAGGGCTATAATAATGTGCCAGTGATGACAAAAAAACAAAGATTCATTAAGTTTGGGTACTGCAACATCCAGGGTCTGCACAAGAAAGTAAGCGAAATATCAACAATGATGGACGAAGGAGACTTCGATATAATGGGTCTAAGTGAGACGTGGATACGACGGGATGAGCGGGTTGATCAGATGAAGGGTTGCGTGTGGATAGGAGCTGGGCGAACTGAGGGTCAGAAACGAGGTGGGGGTGTTGACATCTACGCTAAAGAGGAATTACAGCCCTCATTGATTACAGATCTCACAGAAGCAAGGACTCAGATTCCAGTATCCAACGAAATAGTCTGGGCAAAAATCAAGTTAGGAAGCAGGAGTGTTCCCGTTGGTGTTGTATACTTAGCAGTGGAGGGAAGTAAGCCCGAGTGGAATGATTCAATATATACAACTCTTAGATCGAATATCACAGAGCTTGGAAGCAGAGGGTTCAGTATTGTCCTAATGGGGGACTTCAATGGGCACATCGGGGATAAGGAGGAGGGCATACAGGGAGGTGATAGGAAAATTAACACGAATGGGAGGAAGATGCTGGACCTATCAAAAGAGCTTGGTTTAAAGATCCTGAACAGGGATGCGAAATGTAAGGGTAAATGGACCTGGGAGAGGAACGATAAGAAAACAATAATTGATTATATACTCACTGACATTAGCGTATGGAGGGAGGTTATAGATGTAGAAATAGATGACGAGGGAAAAAATGACTTGGGTAGTGATCACAACCTGATAACAGTTAAGATTATGGGCAAAAAGACGAATAGAGACAGAAATACCTTCAAGGAAGTTTGGGGACTGAAACAAGGAGCCGACTGGAAGCAGTTTCGGGAAAAACTAAAACCAAATCTTGAATGTATACCTAGGGATGCAAATGTCCAGAGTATTTCAGATGGCATAGTAAATAGCCTAACAGAGGCAGGGAAGGATTGTATAGGAAGGGTGAGGGTCCCAACGAGAGAGCTTGGATACAGGGTTAACGAGGGACTGACAAAGGCTATAAAAGAAAGGAAGGTAAAATGCGCTGCTTACAGAAGAAGTAGGAAGCTTAAAGGAGTGGATAACAATGACACGAGACTAATGAAAGGAGAATATGAACTGGCACGGAAAAAGGTGAATGAGATAAAGAATAATAATAGGAAGGAGCGCAATTGCAGTCTTGCCAGAACAATAAAGAAAACGGGGGGTTCGAGCTCAAACGTATTTTGGAACTGGGTAAATAAACGGGGGAAAAGTAGTGTGCAGAGTATCAAAGTGGATGGGGAAAGTACAGAAGATAAAGGCCGTATCGCTTCAGAGTTAGTCAAGCACTGGGAAAAGATAAACGATAGGCGATGGGGCAGTGGGTCCCCACCAAAAAGAAATACACTGGTGGAGGAGAACCTATCCAATCGTGTATGTAGCGAAATAACGGCAGAAGAAGTGCGAAACGTGGTCTCGAAATTAAAAAATGGTAAAGCGGGAGGGACTGATGAAATTCCGAACGAATTCCTCAAAAATGGAGGGGAGGCACTTATTGAAGTCCTGACAAACCTTTTCAACATGGCTCTGCGAAAGCAATAGGTCCCCAGAGAGTGGAGGGAAAGTAAGGTGTCGTTCATACACAAAAAAGGGGATAAGGAAGTTCTAGATAACTACAGGGGGATATCAGTTAGTAGTAACATCGGAAAAGTATTCTGTAAGGTCATATACGGTAGACTAGAGGAAGTTATTGAAGAGAAAGGTTTTTTAGGAGAAATTCAAAATGGTTTCAGGAAAGGACGAAGAGTCACTGATCACCTATTTACACTCACCCAACTGATAGAATCAACAAAGGCTGAAAAGAAAAAGATGTTTCTGGCATTTCTAGATGTGAAAAAAGCGTACGACCGAGTGTGGAGGGAAGGTATGTGGCGAAAGCTCGAGGGCATCGGACTGGGGGATGACTTTGTGGGAATCATGAAAGCACTGTATATAGATGTGCAAAGCCAACTCAGTCTAGGGAGTATCACTACAAAACGAGTCCCTATGGATATAGGCCTCAAGCAGGGGGTATCTTTTCACCGATTTTGTTTGCATTGTATGTTAAAGATTTAGGGGACGAACTAAGTCAGAATGCGGAGGGGGTAAATGTTGGAGACATAAAGATACCAGGCTTATTCTTTGCGGACGACATGGTGTTAATGTCTAGAACTGAACAGGGGCTAGAGAAACTGCTGGAAATTGTTGGTAGATATGGGAACACTGGCGGCTCGAACTAAATGAAAATAAAAGCAAGGTAATACCCGTTGGACGCAAGGTAGATATGACGAAGAGATGGAGAGTGGGGGGGGGGGGGGGGGGGGGGGGTTCTCAATCCCCGAAGGGGAAAGCAAACAAATCACTGTAGGAGAAACGGGAGAGTATGAGTATCTAGGGGTAAGCATAAATATAACGGGAAGAGGGGTGTACAGAAATTACTCAGCCAAACTGATTCTGAAGGGGAAAAAAATTCTGAACCAACTAAAACTTTTAGGGAAAAATAGTTTCAACAAGGTCTTTGTGGGGAAAACACTGTGGGAGAGGGTGGGTTACCAAGTATAACGTATGGCACGGACGTGATTCCATTAAACCAAACCGTTATTAAGAAGTTGGAAAGTACTCAGAATGATGCCGGCAGATGGATAACAGGGTCGAGTAATGCAGCAGCTTTGGAAGCAGTAAGGGGGGAGCTTGGGTGGATGAAAATCAAGGACAGGGTAGATTTGGGAAAACTGTGTTACTTTAACTACTTGAGAAACCTGCCTGACAACCGGTGGTGCAAATTGATGCTCGATACCATTTGGAATTCTAATATAGAAACGGGGGTGGTCAAAACATGTGAGGGAACTAATGGACAATTACTCTATAGAGGTCACAAACATAGAAGTAGGAATGAAAGAAGGCAAAAGGTTTGTCAAAGAGAGAGTCATGGAAGATTGCAATCGAAACTGGCGAGCAGGGGTTAGCGTGAAAAGATCAATGCAGGGGTTACAATATAAAGAAAAGCCAGCTTTTGAGAAGTACCTAGATGGCACCTTTGGAGGGTCACTGCTGTTCAAACTGAGATCAAGATCACTGGAGCTTCGGGGAAAAATTGGGAGAGATGGGGGAAAAGGGATGCCAAATGTGCCACTCTGGGGTAGTGGAGACCCTGGAACATTTTCTCTTGGAATGCCCACAGTATATACCTCATAGAATAAAATTTACTGGAAGAATAATGCAGAAGTGGGGTGAAGAAACAAAGGATAGATGGCTGAAGGGGGACACGAGGGAGAGGGTAGGAATGCTTATTGAAGAAATTGAAAAAGAGGAAGTGAGGGACACTATGAAGCAGTTTATATCTGAATGCTGGGAGGAGAGGAGGGGAAGAGGGGGTGGGGTGCAGGGGGAAATGATGGCCTTCTCTTATGAGGACCGCGACAAATCAGCGGCTGGCCAAAGAGTTATTATTATATTATTTACTGTAAGTTGACTCTTTCAGACACAATTTGTTCCAAAACACGTTTTGGGGGTGAAATAATTTTTTTGGGGGCAGTCAGGATTTTTTCGGGCACTCAGGATTCTTTCGGATGAAGTGGACCTGAGCTCCACATCCTCCCCCACCCCACCCAGAAAATAAAAATTCCCGTACGCATATGGCAGTATAGATAGCACGTAATTATAATTTTATGAATTTTTAGGCTCAAGCACCAATTTGTTAAGTTCTTAAATCATCGGGTCTGTAAATTTTAGTGAACTTTAAAAGGTATAACATAAACTCACGGCTATATATAAAAGCCTCTTGTGCTTTGCTTCTTTACGTGATAACAATTTGTTGAGTTTTTAACTTTTGTGGGTCCCTAAATTTCAATGGACTGCAACAGGCTGACCAAATATCAAGCAGACTCCAAAGAAACATTCATGCTGAACTATTTACTGTAGTTTAAGGGCATCTTTCTGCAACTATAACTAACTCCCCCAATTTTTAGTGGTGTTCCCGCAAATGTTTAGTAAGTAAGTATAGTTATAAGTAACTGATGAGGCCTAATTCAATTCTATTTTCGTTCGACAAAAATGATGTGGCTCAGTTCCAGATTAACTTTGTTACCCAGCTTCAGCCCCCCCCCCCCCCCCCCCCCCACACACACACACACATACCACCACCCAACCACTGTGCGGCTCGAATGCTGCTGCGTAGCACACGGTGAGCATACATGGTGGTCCCCTTGGGATTAACTCTGATAGCCCCACCCCACCTCACCCCCAATATTTTTACCTTCCTTCGCTCCTGAATAATCAACTATACTCTATTTTAAAAATAAATATGTGGAACTGATTCAAATGAACGCCTTTCCAGTGTGTTATCGTATTACTATAAACAAAGAAAAAGCATGGTATACATGTAAACTACATTTTTAAAACTGCATGTTAGAGGTCAGTGTAAAACAAAACTCAAACGAAGAAAATAACCAAACGAATAAATTTAGAAGCGAGTCTGATAACGAAAGGAGCAGAGAATTCCAATTTGTTGTGTTCTACGACTGGATCTTTAGCCTGTGTGGAGTCTGTCTCTCTCCGTACAGAGGACAGTCATCTTACTTCCCCACCTAATAGGACGACACGCCGTGACATCATCAACCCGCAACTGATGGTGCCAGAGAGGGTTCAGATACCTCCATATCTTTTCTCAGCCGGGGATCCGCGATCCCGCGACTTATGGCACGAGAGACCAGCGAACTTATCCACCACTCTTTTCAACTTGTCACCCACATTTCAACTTGGGATGGGGGGATGTGCCCCCCCCCCCCCTCTGGTTACGTTCTTGAATGAGAGTAAATAATTTCAGTTTACAGGCATGACAAACTGGAAAATATATCAGTAAAATATATTAGTTGCAGGTGTATTTTATAGAATAATGTAATGGCCGGTCTGGGTTTGAATGAAATTGCTGAGTCGAGAGGCCGGTTTGGGTGTATCAAGATATGACCAGGACACATGGCGTACAAAATTATTTTTTCCAAAAGGGTTAAGAAGGAAACTGGAGAGCAGTTTGGATAACTTTGTTGGCGGCCTGTTTGGGTGAAATTCTCAGAAACCGGCAAGATCGGTTCTTGTCACCCTGAAGCCGATTTGGCTAGTGACGCGTGCCAGGTGTGCGTTCCGTTTGGCTGTGCTATTAAAGTGCGGGATGACCTCTTCGCCTAGTCTCCTGTGCATTCCACTACCATTCACCTAGATGAAAGCAAATGGATGAGCAAGAGACTACTCTTCGCCAGCAAAGACGAAGATCACTTAGGGACGTACCGAGGGGGGGGGGTTACCCCCCCCCCCCCAATGAGGACCCTGATTTTTGAAAGTTGGAAATTTTATGGTTCAAATTTCAAAAGTTGGAAACATTTAGTTCTAAGCAAATATAGAACTAGTGATTCTTGGTTGAAGTACATTTATTCTTTATAGTATGACCCACTAGTTCTTTTTCGCGCAGAACTAAAATGTTGATAATGTTCCAAGTTTGTAACTGCGTAAGCTAACAATACATCGAGATTGAGCTTTCGTAAATGCACACAAATAGTGTCAATTTGGAACACCGGGGCCCGCCGATTTTCTCTAATTGCCTTAAGGCAGGATTCTCTTACGTGAGAGTCCTTCACTGCTCGTCTAAATGTGACGTGCAGTGAAGGGGCCGCACGCACGAGTATCCCGCCTTCAGGAAATTACGGGAATCGGCGGGCCCCCAATAACGCCGGGCCCCGGGGTTACTACCCCCCCCTCCCTCCCTCTCGACGGCCCCGCACAATATAGCAGTATCATGTACCACAAGAAGTCTTTTGTTAGGCCAATTACAAAGTCTACTCATAATTATGGAGAAAATGCCAAATATCAAGAGAATATAATGTAATTTGTACATAAATCTATAAAGAAAATTCCTTCTCAAAACCGATCATCAAATGTCGGAAACTTTTTTATGGTATCAATTTGAAATGAAAGTTTGGAAATTTGAGGATCTCACTGTGACACACACCGGGTCTGAACTACCCAGAAACGTCCCTGGGACCATTTGGATCCGAGAGGTGTTTTGTTCTTAGCAGGAGTGAAATGGAAATGAGAATGTGAATAGTATTGAAGGCTATCGTCGGACAATAAATGTGATCGATTAATTTGAAAGAAATGATCGCTTTGTGTTTTTGACAACTTGACCCTGCTTTGAACTGCTATTGACAACAACGTAATTTAATTTCAGCTACTGTTGACCTAACTGTGCTTATCCTACATCATGTAGAATGTTGTTTGGCATTCAAGTTTCAAAAGAAAACTGGTAAGGTTCCGCTCCACAGTTTTCCAGGCATTTCCAATATGACATGCCATACACTCTCTTCAAATGCAAATATTTTGTATCTTAGTTATCTAACTCATAACATGTATTACATTTCCCAAATCCACAAGAAACATATAACACTATCTGACTAAGTAGAAATAAACAATCTGAATGAGGGTAGAATAATTTATTGTCAAAGGCCAGACTTCAACCTGAAAAAATGCAAGAAAAAATGCGGAAACCAGTCATTTTCAGCCACCTAGCAGCCTCAAAAGCAGAATTTTTCCACCACCCCCACCTACCCACCCCTGGAACAGAGCATCCTCTGTTTCTAAAATGCAAAAAAAAAAAAAAAAAATTATATGTTTCCGTCTCATTTTTTAGTTACCTGTCTGGTAACAAACCCGTGTAAAATTTACATTTTAAAAAATAGCCAATTTTTCGAAGCCACTGTTTCCCATAATTCATCTGGTAATTTACCCCTATGTATCAGACTCCAACTTTGGGACCAAAACTTCAGATTCTTTTGTCCAACAAAAAACCTAATGTAATCATATATCTGATACTAAAAATATATCTCTATTTTACACGGCCTTAGTTTCAACATATGCCCTATGTTTAGAATTTCACCCTGTGCAATAGTGCGAAACTGGGGAGCGGAACCTAACCGAAGTCTTGTTTCGAAACTGTTTCCGTGAAGTCGTATGTAAATTAAGTGCAAATAAGATGAAAATTTATAAAATACTTATGTAAGGCACGAATTATTCTATTTATTTCATCTTTTTGCTTTGTCACACGGTAGGGTTCGCTTGGTGAGTATGAAGCTTGTTTTCGACCCTGGATCTGTTTGGTTTCAACACGAAATTGGCGAGATATCGAGGGAATCCCATGTGACGGCACGCCTTATCTAAAAATACTTTAGTTTAAACAGTATTTATTTCAGATAAAATAAGTTCTCAAAGAACAACATTGAATATTTACAAAAGTATAGGTGGTATACTTCATGTAGGATTCCATAGTGTTTCGCTAATTTCTCTAAAAATGGAATCGTTAAAAGCCAGATACTTGTTGGTGCAGTTGCTTCGAAGAGAATACTAAAAAATAGCCCATTTGATGTTTGTTCGACAGTTATTGGACACAAAAGACTGTTGCCAAAATGAGAGTGAAAATGAGAGAGCGCGAGAGGGTGAGGAGGGGGTCGGGTTAGGGATTATTGTTGAATAAACTGCTAGCTCAGTATGCTGTTAGGCAAACTGGTTTCAATTAACAGAGGATTGGCGTATTGTTATAACACGCCGTTATCTGAAGTGAAAACATTTTCTTCCCATTCGACTGTGGTCCCCCCCCCCCCCAAACACACATTTCAACAACATAAAATAAAATAAATAGAAAAAAATAATTTAAAAAAAGCCAGGCAAAACCGCAAAACATAGACACTAAATGATCGTTATGAAGTAAAAACGACCACGGTAGTAGTAGTGTGTGTACCCGAACGGCCCCCATTGGCAGGACCCCGGAAGTGACGTCATAGTCACGTGACGTGGTGACGTCATGTTGTGTTGTCATGGTAACCCGCGTGAGCGGCCATCTTGTGACGTCATCTCCATAGTGATACGTGGTGTGAGTGCGCATGCGCAGCGCGTGTTGTTAGGGTGATACGAGCGTCCGTGGTCCATTTTGTATACTGGAAGCCGCCATCTTGGTTTCTATGGTAGCACGTGATTGCTATGTTACCTAAAGCCTACAATAGGATAGGGGTATGTTCGGTGGGTATGTTCGATTGAATCGGAGTATTACGAATCACCACAAACAACCCGACAATCCCCAAATCACCAAAATCTACCCAAAATCACCGAAATTGACTTTATTTCCCCAATTGATCGGCTTAGCACGTAGTGCTATAGTACCGAGAGGGTTTCGGGGTGCATTCGACTGAAGTGGAGTAATGTTCTGGCTTAGAATTCTCCCAGAATCCCTATCCCATGACGTTTTTCCCTATTACGAATAGCACGTAGTGCTATAGGACAAATTTACCCAGAATTCTCTGCTTCTATATATATATGCAATGGTTTACGTCTATCTGGCCATGTTCCTTTGTTCTAGAGTATACTCCAGTAGCGTAGAAGAGCCTATTATTTGGAACAGTTTATCTTATTATTACTATATTTAGCAATTTCGGGTCTATTCTTGTTAGTTCTGACCCTATTCCGTGTACTCTTGTTGTTTCATTTATCTAGATAATAACTAACCAATCAGATTGCTTGATTTCCCATAACCTGTATGCAGAGTTATCTCCCCTTATTACAACGAAGTTGTATCAGATTCTCATCACATCTATATCCAATGGCAATATCCCCGGGCACCCCAATTTAGGCACCCCTTTTTTGAAAAACATATGACCTTCGGCACCCCTTTGTTGTCATATGTGCTTATGTGAAAAAGCACAATGTGACACAATGTGCCCTAGCACATAGGCACATGATTTATGTGCCGATATGTGCTTATGTGAAAAGGCACAATGTGACACAATGTGCCCTAGCACATAGGCACATACGGGTATTTGAGGATACCTATTGCCTGGTATTGTATTATTCGAGGATACCTACTAGAGAATCTCTTTTTTGTCATATTTGCTTATGTGAAAAGGCACAATGTGACACAATATGCCCTATCACATAGGCACATACGGGTATTTGAGGATACATATAGCCTAGTATTGTATTATTTGAGGATACCTATCTAGGATACCTTCTGGAGAATCCCTTTTTGTCATATGTGCTTATGTGAAAAAGCACAATGTGACACAATGTGACCTAGCACATAAGCACATGCTTTATGTGCCGATATGTGCTTATGTGAAAAGGCACAATGTGACACAATGTGTCCTATCACATAGGCACATACGACCAAAATGGGATTCCATAGCCACAGGCGTTTTCGAAAAAGGGATTCCACAAATGGGATTCCAAAAAAGGGATTCCACAAATGGGATTCCGTTTCCATCTTATCTCCAAAGCTCCAAGGCCACTACAGGTCTATGGTCCTTCTGTCCTATCATTAGCTTCAACAACAGTCTTGTTCCATTGCGGCCTTGTACCAGTACTATTGGCTAAACTACCATCAATTACTCCCTAGCTATACCTTCGCTGAAGCTTTCAAAATGTTCCATCTGATTCCCCCTGTATACATATGAGGCATTCCGTTATTGAGATTCCTGGCCCAGTCCGTAAAATTTGGATTCCGTGTTTTGTCATCGACACTCGAGGGTATTCCCTTCCCTATTAGAAAAATTCAGTTCAATGGGTTGTAGTTCATTAAGTTTAAAATTTATTCAGTTAAATGTCGTTCATTTCAAAGGTGTTAACATTGGGATATAGTTAAAAAATAGAGTTCATTCAGTTCAAGGGGTTAATTATATATACATTCATTAGGGTTATAGTTCATTCAAACAGTTCAAGAGGGTTAATTTTTTATACATTCACATTGGGTTATATTTAGGGTTATAGTTCAGAACTTTGTTCAATTTGTTATGGTCAATTAACTTCGAGTTTGGTTATATTCGATCAGATCAGTTCGATTTTCGTCACTTTGTTTTGATCACTTCAATCTTAATTGTGTTGGATCTTTGTTCACTGCGACTTCAACAGTTCAATCGTAGTTGTATTTGACCAGAGCTGTTCAGTCTGTCCAACTAGTTCGTTCAATCCAACTAGTTTGACATTCTTTCACTTTGTTATGTTTACTTCGATCTTGGTTATGTTGGATCTGTACCTTTATTGTTTTGTAGTGGTTGGTTGTATCTGTTCAGAGTCTTGTAGACATTGAGTGTTACCAATCCCTTTCCATACCCTCGTGTGTCGATGACAAAACACGGAATCCAAATTTTACGGACTCGGCCAGGAATCTCAATAACGGAATGCCTCATATGTATACAGGGGGAATCAGATGGAACATTTTGAAAGCTTCAGCGAAGGTATATCTAGGAAGTAATTGATGGTAGTTTAGCCAATAGTACTGGTACAAGGCCGCAATGGAACAAGACTGTTGTTGAAGATAATGATAGGACAGATAGACCATAGACCTGTAGTGGCCTTGGAGCTTTGGAGACAAGATGGAAACGGAATCCCATTTGTGGAATCCCTTTTTTGGAATCCCATTTGTGGAATCCCTTTTTCGAAAACGCCTGTGGCTATGGAATCCCATTTTGGTCGTATGTGCCTATGTGATAGGGCACATTGTGTCACATTGTGCCTTTTCACATAAGCACATATCGGCACATAAAGCATGTGCTTATGTGCTAGGTCACATTGTGTCACATTGTGCTTTTTCACATAAGCAGATATGACAAAAAGGGATTCTCCAGAAGGTATCCTAGATAGGTATCCTCAAATAATACAATACTAGGCTATAGGTATCCTCAAATACCCGTATGTGCCTATGTGATAGGGCATATTGTGTCACATTGTGCCTTTTCACATAAGCATATATCGGCACATAAAGCATGTGCCTATGTGATAGGGCATATTGTGTCACATTGTGCCTTTTCACATAAGCACATATGACAAAAAAGGGATTCTCTAGTAGGTATCCTCGAATAATACAATACCAGGCAATAGGTATCCTCAAATACCCGTATGTGCCTATGTTCTAGGGCACATTGTGTCACATTGTGCCTTTTCACATAAGCACATATCGGCACATAAATCATGTGCCTATGTGCTAGGGCACATTGTGTCACATTGTGCTTTTTCACATAAGCACATATGACAAAAAAGGGGTGCCGAAGGTCATATGTTTTTCAAAAAAGGGGTGCCTAAATTGGGGTGCCCGGGGATATTGCCATTGGATATAGATGTGATGAGAATCTGATACAACTTCGTTGTAATAAGGGGAGATAACACTGCATACAGGTTATGGGAAATCAAGCAATCTGATTGGTTAGTTATTATCTAGATAAATGAAACAACAAGAGTACACGGAATAGGGTCAGAACTAACAAGAATAGACGCGAAATTGCTAAATATAGTAATAATAAGATAAACTGTTCCAAATAATAGGCTCTTCTACGCTACTGGAGTATACTCTAGAACAAAGGAACATGGCCAGATAGACGTAAACTATTGCATATATAGATAGAAGCAGAGAATTCTGGGTAAATTTGTCCTATAGCACTACGTGCTATTCTTAATAGGGAAAAACGTCATGGGATAGGGATTCTGGGAGAATTCTAAGCCAGAACATTACTCCACTTCAGTCGAATGCACCCCCAATACCCTCTCGGTACTATAGCACTACGTGCTAAGCCGATCAATTGGGGAAATAAAGTCAATTTCGGTGATTTTGGTTGGATTTTGGTGATTTGGGGGATTGTCGGGTTGTTTGAGGTGATTCGTAATACTCCGATTCAATCGAACATACCCACCGAACATACCCCTATCCTATTGTAGGCTTTAGGTAACATAGCAATCACGTGCTACCATAGAAACCAAGATGGCGGCTTCCAGTATACAAAATGGACGACGGACGCTCGTATCACCCTAACAACACGCGCTGCGCATACGCACTCACACCACGTATCACTATGGAGATGACGTCACAAGATGGCCGCTCACGCGGGTTACCATGACAACACAACATGACGTCACCACGTCACGTGACTATGACGTCACTTCTGGGGTCCTGCCCGGGGTCCTGCCAATGGGGGCCGTTCGGGTACATACACTACTACTCACGGTCAAAAACGGTAAATAATTTTTTTTTAAAAAGGTCATTAAAAAGAATGAAACAAACCCGAAATACCCCCAATTGGAAAAATAATTCCCCGATAAAGCTGTGTGAATGTATGTGTGACGAATAAACAGCTAACAAATAACAGTGGGATTACCTTCATAGACAAGTGATTATGGATATGTTAATTACAGGTGTGAAGGAATTAGAGCAAAAATGAAGTGTTACAGTTGTAACTGAACTAATTTACCCTAATGCATAGGTAAATTAAAAAAATGAATGCCGATTGAAAAACATGGTCTGAAATCTTTCGGGTGGGGGGGGGGGGGGCGAAAGTTCTTCGGGAGGAGGATCGGTCCTATCGCCCCCTCCCCCGTGGTTGCAGGTTCGGTGGTTCAGTCAGTAGTGTTTCAGTTGAATTGTGTGACGTCAACGTTGTGCATTCGAGTCTGTTCATATGGGTTGTTAACTGACTGGGCCTTCGAACATGCACAAATATGGGCATTAGAACGATCAAACGGGAAATCGAATAATCTCAACTGGACGTATAATTATCACCAACTCCCGATCTACGATTTTACCAACTGGGCGTATAAAAAAATCGATAAGGAGACATTATATTTTGAACAGTTTCAGCAGCACCGAATCTCCTTCGTTGTTATGGTTGATAGTTTCTGGTGTGGAATTGAACGCCGAATCTGTCGATCTATGATTTTAACATGTTACATTTGTGCGAACATGTGAAAAACGATATTTGAAGGAGAAATTAGCCCGAGAAATTCATTTTCTGAGATGATCAGCAGATGTTTTTTCATACTACAAGAGTCGATTTTTCCATTAAGCTGTGTCGTTTCATTGTTAAATATTGTTTTTTATCTGATAACCATAGAGTATAACAACCGTTGTATATACTTGAAGTATATACAACGGGTGTTGTATATAATTATAATTTATGCGAACGACCTCTGACCTCTTTCAATTCCATTTTCATTCATTCATTCATGAAACATCGTTATATCACAGGGCAGGTTTTAATTGTACGCTTATTGCGCTTTGTCAAAATCCTCTGATGGTGTCATTTCTTATTTATTTAGCTTCAATAAAGGCAACCTAAAATTTTGCTTCAAAACATTGTAGAAATTACTGGAATGTTAATAGTAATTAGTATGCGGCGACTGCGAACTATTTATAGTCACGGCCTCGATCAAAAGTACTCGCGGAACTGCGCTAATTAAAAGTTCGTCTGCTCTACCTGAAAAAAAAAAAACACTTCGTAAAAATTGTAAACAAACGCAAAATTATTTGTTATATTGGGACTACAGCATAAAACACGGAAGAAAACTGGAACTATGTCAAAAAAGAATAACTCTACTGAAACACCGTTTTGTTACTGTTAATAAAATAGTTGAAATTTATTTTGTTCCAGCGCAGTTACATGATGCAAGAAGTGCAATCCCACTTTACAATCGCCGTCATCGATTTTGTAATGTAAGGGACACAACTCTATGCGTCTTGTCCTATTTCTTTTGTCTCGTAGACTGGTTTTCTTTGGAGGCCAGTGGGAAGCATATATAAGTCGGGTAGACGCACGAGACGGGTGTCTGTTTGTTATCAGATAAAAACAATAAACATATAGTGTGTTTTTATATCTGTGTTATACAACTCGTTGAAATATGGTTTATTTTTTCTTGGCGAAGCCTCGAAAAAATAAACCATATTTCAACTCGTTGTATAACACAGATATAAAAACACACTATATGTTTATTGTCTATATATAACATACTTACTGATTTTGCATTCTTCGGTCATTGCTTTTATTAAAAAAATCTTATTTTCGGTAATCTTTGATACGCTGCAACTGAAACTTTGAGATAAAAATAGAAATCTCTCGCCTCGCTTATCTCCACTTCCGGCTAAAGGTTTATACGGTTTATACCCTGTGATATTCTTCCAACTTCATAGCGCTCTGTGCAGAACCAAGGAGAAGAGGTGATTTCACGCTTCCTTTATATTCAAGATTTACAGACATTCGTCCCAATCCATCAATACCGGTCCTCCTAAATACGGATGGCCACCCGTTTTAACCACCACAATTATCCAGTTTAAAAACATAATTCCAGTTGAATAATCTTTATTGGATGTGGGTGACCGTTTCCAACCATTGGTTTTGTAAATTAATTGTTTTTTTTCAGACAAAGCGTTATAACAGTTCAGTGTCTATCTCCACATCCAGTGCGAGAAAGCAATGGCCACGCGACTCATGCTGTTTCAAATATTCTCCGACTGTAAAAGTATAATTCCCATTAATTTGTCTGTATTTCGTGAGGAGTGATCATCTTCAGCTGTTGGTTTGGGAAATTAAATTAGTTTTTTCAGCTAAAACTTATTAATAGGTAAAAATCCATTTCACATTCAGTGGGTGTCGGGTCGTTTCGCCTCAATTCCAGTTCTCGCCCCTGGTTGTTTCGCCCCGGTCGATTCGCCAGCCCCCCCCCCCCCCCCCCCCGTCCCTATATTGGGACGACCCGGGTATGAGGGGAGAAACTACTATGATTTTCTTTATTTTTAGCCCGACTGTTTACAAATTACTGTGAGGGCTATAGTAATGACTTTTGTCCGTCTGTTAACTTTTAGTGTTTTGGTTGAAGTTTGTGGTTAAAGTTTTTTACTGAAGGTTCAAGTGTTTTTGTTTTTTTTCTGTTTAGTTGACATTTGGAGTTTTGGTTAAAGTTTGTGGTTAAAGTTTTTTATTCTTCCTTCAAGTACAGGCTATACCCGGTAGTTCTTGTCTGATCGTCACAAAATTTCATATGCAGGTTTCAGGTCATGTCTATCTGTGAACGTCCCCTTTTGGTCGTGATCGGTCAACCGGTATGGCCGCCCGAGCCCAAAACCCGAAAACCATTAGCACAGTCTACATGTCGTATTTATGAAGGGATTTCATTGCAACTTCATAGAATGCCTCTGTATAATGCCAAGGTGAGAACATCCCCGTTTGGCCATGATCTGGCAACCGTGATGGCTGCCCATGCCCAAAACCCAAAAACTTTTAGCACAGTCTGCAGGTCATGTTTAATATGGAGGGATTTCATTGTAACTTGATATGATGACTCTGTATGATGTCTAGATGAGAATTTCCCCATTTGGGCGTGATCTATCAACAATCACTACTGCCTGAGCCCAAAATCCGAAAACCTTTAGCACACTCTACGGGTCATATTTATGGAGGGATTTCATTGTAACTTGATAGGTTGACTCCGTATGATGTCTACGTGAGAATTTCACTATTTGGGTGTGATCTATCAACTGTCATGACTGCCCGAGCCCAAAACCCGAAAACCTTTAGCCCAGTCTACAGGTCATATTTATGGAGGGATTTCATTGTAACTTGATAGGTTTACTTCATATAATGTCTGCATGAGAAAGTCGCCTTTTGGACGTGATTGGGCAACTGTGACAGCTACAGATGCCCGAAAACCTTCAGCACAGTCTACAGGACATAATTTTTTCTGAAAAAAATTCAATGTGTCCAACTGGCGGCCATTTTTGTTGGAAATTGCATGTAATTTGTTATACGCTCAGAACTTCTGAACGACATTTCCAATTTCAATAATTTTTGGTATGCAGGCCTTTAGATTACCCAAAATTCATACTGTTCAACTTTATAGGTGTGCCCAAATTAGAGAAGGTGTGAAGACATAAAGAAAAATATGTAAATTCTATGTGCCTCTTCTACATTTGAGAATAAATTCCATCATTATATTATGGCCACAGGAACACAAAGAAAGGCATGGCAATAAAACATAACAGGATAAGGCTATTATTTCTAGTTTTAATGTACCCAAATTAGGGCAAAAGGGTGTGCCCAAAATAAATAAATTTAAAGACCTGGGTATGGAGGTCTAGCAGCATAAGATAAATTACATATCATACAGGGGTTTTTTCTCATGAATAAATTATGCAAATTAGCCTTACTTAACCTTTTTCTCGGTAATATTTTTGTGCGAATTATGTTGTGTACTGTTACCACCTGTATTTCAGAGATGCTTTCATGCTTTTGTTTCAAATTTTCTGCTTTGAAGGGAAGGGACATAAGATAAATAACATATTATACAGGTTTTTTTTCTTGTGCATTAATTATGCAATTTAGCCTTACTTAACTTTTTTACAGGTATCTGGATGCTTCCAGTAAAATCACAGAAATATGGGTAACATTGGGACTAGCTTGTTGAGTTGTTCCTTTGATATCCATATTTGTTGGGGTTTTATTGAGAAAATATAAATATTATATTTCACAGTAATCCACCTACCGTGGAGGACGGTTGTCTGATCGCTGGCTATCAGCATTGCACTTGTTCGAATGATCTCTCCCACTTTTTCAGGTCTGGCTCCATGGCTGGGGATAACTGTCGGTGATCATAGTTTATAAGGTGACGTGATGGCAATGGAGGCATGCTTGTCAAGTTCACCCGCACACACACTAATTGTTTCATTGAGAGAATTTCAAGGTGAGTGCATGGGTTCTGAATGTATAGATACAGGGAAAGATACATAAAAAAATGTGCAGAAGACATCCATTACATTT
The DNA here is from genome assembly GCA_031216915.1 of Pictodentalium vernedei. Taxonomy (NCBI): domain Eukaryota; kingdom Metazoa; phylum Mollusca; class Scaphopoda; order Dentaliida; family Dentaliidae; genus Pictodentalium; species Pictodentalium vernedei. The sequence continues at coordinate 530,028,448 of CM062296.1, read as the reverse complement.
ACAGTATAGGAAATGTGTAGCAATCAGATTATCAGAATGTGTTTTCTTTGAGGAGAAGTGTGGGGGAGGTATCTTCCTTACTTTTTTCAGTGGAGGTGCTACAGTGTGTGGGTGGTGGGATTTTTTCCATTCTTTACAATTATAAGTTCTAGAATTCATGAAGATATGACAAGATAATATAAGGGGGAGGAAGTCGGGATTGGGGGGGGGGGGGGGCAGGTAATATGTAACAGTTGGACTGCAGTGTAAACACTCCTATCTTTCTGGTCAACAGATACATGTAACTGAGTGACCTTCTTGTAGTTTGACTGCACATCCTACCCCTATACATTATTAGAGCTGTGCGGTATTGAAATTTCAGGTTCGGTATCGGTATTTTTCAGATAAATACTTCCGGTTTCGGTATATGCACAGAACACTGAAAGTAGTCACAAACTGACCCAATTTCCCAACATTCAACCATATAGTAACCTAAGAGGTTCAGCGCTGACATCTCATGAACTTGACAAGTTAATTCAACTGTGATAACTGATTAGTTTAGTAAGTTATTTAATGAATCACTTGATTCAGTATGAATCATCACACTGAATCAAGTGATTCATTAAATAACTTGCCAAGCTAATCAGTTGGCCTCCATGTCCTTCATACCATGCCCCTCCCCAAATAAATCAGGTAGAAGAAACATATATGTTCTTCACCTTCAAAGCTTTTCAGTAAGTTTTCACTAGTAGTAACACTCTTGGTCAGTCCCTCCCCCCTTATCTTTCAAAGTGGCAACAAGATTAATGTCCAGTGAATCCAGTATCCAATATCCACACAAATATGTAAGTAAATTAAAGTAGTAATGCAACTGTAATTAATTTCTCTATGATAACCCCAGTTGTGAAAACACTGTGCAATCATTGCCAATCATGCAATGTGCCAATGGCATGGTGTCATCCACCTTTCATTGTTTGGGTTCATAGTTGATAAACATGTAAAAAACTTGTTTTATGACATTCATCTAGTTGCAATTATAGGGTTATTTTGAGTGGAATCACTCTTATCAGTGTTCACCAACTTCACTTCTGGTTCCTGGCTGAAAATTCCTGAGAATCCACGAGTTTCCATGATAAATTGGGGTAAATTATCATTTTCCATGATAAAAAAATGTACAAATCGACGATTAATAGCAGCAAATCATTTTCAAAGCATTTGATGTGCCTCAATCGATCAAATGAACTTCGATAATGCTAAATCTTGTGTTGCCTGTTGGTTTCCGTACATTGTTTTTCAATATGTCTTAAAATTAAGGTCGATTATGTGTGTGCTAGTGTGCAGTATAAGTTATTTATTCGAAAGAATATAAAGCAGATGATCGGGTATTAAAGTTTGGGGGCTTGTATTTTAATAAAATGATCAGTTGTTAAAAGTATCTACAACTTAATTTAAAAAAGCAATGCTGAATTGAAAGTGCTATAAAAAATCACCGAGAAGTGAAGACAGTGATGCCATTTGTATATCAAGTTGTCAACGTATTGAGTTGTCAGTATCAGTGGATTATTTCCAACCTATTGTCAACCACCCACCTGAACCCTAATGTCCCCTGTGAATAAATCGCACAGTAATTTCCAGAATATATATTGAATCAGGCTGAATGTTAGGAACACTGGACCCGGGCCGTATTTCTTCAAAAACAGAAGTATCAAGTTAAGGGCCTATATAAGTAATGAAATTTTGTTTATTTTGAAATTCTCACCTCTCATATTCCTTAAATTCAAATTAAATATACACAAATTATACATCAAAATGAAGGTTGAGATGTATAGAACACGAAACACCTATGTAATCAACTCATAGAGTCGACTGAAGGCACCACTGGTTCCTGGAAGTCTGCTACCGTGTTCGCACCAGAATTGATAATAAAATAATATTTCATCAGAACAACTTGTGGCCAAATGTGCTTCATATATCCAAGAACAAAATCGTAATTCTCAGAAATTTCAGCAGGTATCTTGATACCTTGCGTTGAATATGGCAACTGTGCAACCTCTGTCTAATAACAGTATACTGTATGAAGACGATCTTTTTCATTATTTGATTTTACACCGCGTTGTTTTTACATGCTTTTTCCGTCCGATGACGTCGACCGGAAATCGAAAGTATATTCATATATAAACAAAAGCAAAGGCTTTGGAATTTGCCCCCATGCAGCTCTGTCGCCGTGTTTTGAAGAATTTTGATCCCCTAGCTTTGTTCTTGGATATGTAAAGCACATTTAGCCATGCGTTGTTTTCGTGAAATATTATTAAATTATCAGTTCTGGTGCGAATACGGTAGCAGACTTCCAGGAACCAGTGGTGCCTACAGTCGGCTCTATGAGTTGATTACACATGTGTTTCGTGTTGTATACATCTCAATCTTGATTTTGATGTATATTTTGTGTATATTTAATTTAAGTTGAAGGAATATCAAAGGTGTTAATTTTCAAAATAAACAAAATTTCATTACTTATATAGGCCCTTAACAACTTGCCATTTTTTGTTTTTCTGCCGTCATTTTCTTATTTCTTTCTCTAACGAGTGATGTATTCACAGCATCTGCTGCTCTCTATCGCTTACAAAGTTCACATTTGCACGTTTTCTTATCAATTTGATCAAAATATGTGGCCCACAGGCATTTAGATTTACGATCCACCTTGATGAGTTGACTTTCTGTCAATTTTGCAGAAAAATATAAACACCGAAATAAGCAATATTTTGATTTGGTTTTGGTATGGTTTTCGGTATCCCTGTAATACTGAAACTGTACCGAAAATTTGGTATACCGCACAGCATATATACATTATCTCATCAGATTTACTCCATTTATTTATATATTTATTTATTGGTGTTTAAGGTAACATACATATGCACAATGGCTAATCATGACTTAGTCTTTGTAAGACTGTGACCCGGGGCCCTCCTGGCCGTCACAGGAGGGCCCCGGGTCACAGTCTTACAAAGACTAATCATGACTGTGACAGTTTATAGGTGGAGGAAGCCGGAGTACCCGGAGAGAAGCACCGAGCAACAACGAACAGCTGCAAGCTACCCAACATCGTAATTCTGCACTGCAGCACAGGCAGGGTTAGATTTGTTGAAGACATGCGCTCCATCGACGTGCAGTATGCCTTAGTACACAACTTCATCATGGCACCATGTGGACAATCAGGGTTAAGTGCCTTGCCCAAGGACACAACACGGGAGTCCTAATCGATCGCTCAGAGGATCACCATCTGAGGACTAACCGGCTTGACGTTGCTTAACTTCGGTGATCTGATGAAAACCGGCTACCGCAACACCACCACACCCCCCAGATTTACTCTAATCCTGAGAGCCTGTTCAAACAAATGCAGTCATTCACACATTTATTGATAATTTTTTATGCTCCCCGAAAAAGTTTGGGGCGAGCATCTTGTCGCCACCCTGTCTGTCTGTCTGCCTGTCCGTCCATCCAAAACAAATGGTTTCCAGATGATAACTCAAGTTTGCATGAACGAAATGAAACACAATTTTATACATAGTTTTATAACCACATAATATATGTTGGGATTTTGATAGTGGGCTTGGTCTGGCATTTTATGCGGAGTTGTGGCCCTTTTCCAACTGACGACATGTTGATATTGGTTTCTGGACGATAACTTCAGTTTGAATGATGAAATGAAACACAATTTTATACATATATTTTTAACCACATAATGTAGGCTGGGATGTATAGTGGGCTTGGTCCAATATTTTTTGACAGAGTTGTGGTCCTTTTCCTACTTGGAAGACATGTTGATATTGGTTTCCGGACAATAACTTTAAATAAATTAATTTGGCTGAATTAAATGAAGCAAAATTTTATACATTGGTTTATAGCCACATAATACAGTTTGGGATTGATAGTGTGCTTGATCTGATAGTTTTTTGGCAGAGATATGGCCCTTTTTCGACATAGAAGACATGTTGATATTGGTATCTGGATGGTAACTTGAGTTATAGGCGTCATAGCTTACTGTAGACAATATACAAGACAGGTTTGATTTTGAGTGTGGTGCGATAATTTTTATTTTATCTGAGTTATGGCCCCTTTTTTTTTTACTTTGTTATGCCACCGACCTGAAAAGTCGAAGAGGCATAATCTAGTGAAGATGCCCGTCTGTCCGTCCTCCCATACTCTTGTGTTCCTAAAAAAACATACATGTATTTGTTTAATTTTGAGGAATTTTTCCATCCTGTATGCACCTTATTTGGGACTGTATGTTTATTAGCTCACCTGAGAGAAGCTCAAGGGGAGCTTTACTAATCACTTTCCACTCGTCCGCTGCCATCGTCATCTGTCCCGGCGTAAACTTTACATTATCGACTTCTCCTCACAAAATACTTGACCAAATTGAACGAAATCTAGTGTGCATGTTCCCTATCATATGTCAATTCATGTTTGTTCAAATAAAGTTGTCACGCCCACAAGGGGCATAACTCTGATAACACGCAAAAATTTGTTTACGAAATTCAAAAAAATCTTCTTCAGAACCACTTCTCAGAATCGTTTCATATTTGGTATACAACTTCTCTAGGGGTGGGTGGGGGGGGGGGGGGGGGGGCTGGGTCAGATTCAAGTTTGTTCAAATCGAGTCCCTGGGTTAATATTTGGGCTCAGTATTAGAGCCTGAATTTTAACTTAGTGAAATATGTGGAATATTCTTTAAAAATCTTCTTCAGATCCACCAGTTGAAATCTTTTGGTATTTGATACACAACATCTCTAGAGGGGTCAGATTCAATTTTGTTCAAATCGGGTCCCTGAGTTCAAATTTGAGCTCTCTATTGGAGCCCAAACATTACCTTAGTGCAATATGAGGAATGTTCTTTAAAAATCTTCTTCTTCACATACACCAATCAGAATCTTTTCATATTTGGTATATATAACATCTCTAGGGGGTTAGATTCAAGTTTGTTCAAATCGGGTCCCTCAGTTAATATTTGGGCACTCTGTTGGAGCCCAAATTTTAACTTAGTGCAATATGAGGAAATTTCTTTTAAAAATCTTCGGATCCACCAGTCAGAATGCTTTCATATTGGGTATACAACTTCTCTATTGGGATCAGATTCAGGTTTGTTCAAATCGAGTCCCTGGGTTTATATTTGGGCTCACTAGGGGAACCTGAATTTTAACTTAGTGCAATATGAGGAAATTTCTTTAAAAATCTTCTTCAGATCCACCAGTCAGAATCCTTTCATATTTGATATACAGCATCTCTAGGTGGGTCAGATTTACATTTGTTCAAATCGAGTCCCTGAGTTTATATTTGGGCTCCCTATGGGAACCCGAATCTTAACTTAGTGCAATATGCGGAAATGTCTTTAAAATCTTCTTCTTAAGATCCATCAGTCAGAATCTTTTCATATTTGGTATCCAACATCTCTGTGGGGTAAGCTTCAGGTTTGTTCAAACTGAATCTCTGGGTTTATATTTGGGCTCCCTATTTCTTTAAAAATCTTCTTCAGATCCACCAGTCAGAATCCTTTCATATTTGATATACAGCATCTCTAGGTGGGTCAGATTTACATTTGTTCAAATCGAGTCCCTGAGTTTATATTTGGGCTCCCTATGGGAGCCAGAATTTTAACTTAGTGCAATATGAGGAAATTTCTTTGAAAATCTTCTTCTTCAGATCCACCAGTCTGAATCTAAAATTCTATGTAAGCTGTTCATTCTTCACTTAGGAATAAGTGAATCTTGTAAAGGAACTTTGACTACAGACCTTTGGTTTGTCATGTCAGGTCATCAACACCTCATTGTCACAGCTCTGACCAAGTTGTTATTGATGCCCTCAAACTCATTAAAACAACTGGCCATCACCAGCAGAGGTAATCCAAACCTGATTATGTCGTGACAAATTATTTTCATATGATACTCAATAGATGTTGATAGCATTCCTTTTATTAGTTAAAGAAAAAAATAAATAGACATCACTGAATTCATTTAATTTAGGTGAACCAATATTACTACCAACATTAAATCTCAAGTCTGCATTCCACATCTGCATCAAGACTCAAGAGGCATCAAGTGGCCAAGTGTCAGATGACAGGTTATTTCTTCCCACCCTCAAGGAGCCATGTGTTAGATTAGCTAATTATTGATAATTATCAAGTCCCATATATGTGTGTGGAATTTGTCATGGAACAGAAATTAACTTATTCTCAATTATCACAATTCTTGTCTTATTTCATGATCCTTTCAGAAACATTGAACATTATCCTTTTCATCAAACACTACATACAGTCAAGTTAAGCTACAATGTCATTGACACTTTCATTTAGGTTTCTATGGAGACCCAAATTTTAACTTAGAGCAATGTGAGGACATTTCTTTAAAACACCTACTTCTTCAGATCCACCAGTCAGAGTTCTTTCATATTTGATATATAACATCTCAAGGGGGATCAGATTCAAGTTTGTTCAATTTGAGTCCTGGCTTAATATTTGGGAGGGGGGGGGGGGGGAGGGGCAGTGGGAGGGGATCAGGCTAGGTTCAAGTTGGTCAAATCCATTTCTTAGTGTTTTTCTATAAAATTTGCTTTTCATCACTTCATTCCTTTGAGAGCACTGCAGTGGATTCTGGATGTTAACATTGCAGTATTATTATTATAGAGTTGATGAACCATGTCTAACTGATTGTGACCCCAAATACTTCTTTGAACCACTTTATCAGGTGAGTGATTAAGGCTCCTTGGGGTCTCCTGTTAACCCTTTACCCAACGCAGACGATATCAAAATTTATTATTTTAAATATCATTTTTTTAAATTTTTCAAAACATTTCAACAAAACCATATCATGTGACCCCTCATTGGAACGAGCTCAATGAGCTCGTTCCAATGAGGGGTCACATGATATGGTTTTGTTGAAATATTTTGAAAAATTTAATTTTTTCAACTGCTCAAGTTGCATATTACGCGGACGGATGCGGGCGATTCGTTAGGTAAAGGGTTAAACTTGCCCTTCCAACAGGGAGAAGATCTTCAAATTAGTAAATCTTCATTAGATTGTGTGATAGTCTTTTGTTCTGCACAGTGTATTCATTGTTGTAATCATGATGCCTAAATGCCTATTAGTTTTTTTTAATAAAACTAACTGCAATACTGGAAAATAAATTGGTTATTGGATAAAATTAACTAACATTACTGCCCCACCCCCTCAATGGATTTCCACCCTGTACTATTATTTGGGTCTGTATTTTTATTTAATTTTTATACGCCCGTTTTGAAAAAAAAGGGTCGTATTATGGTATACTGCTGTCTGTCTGTCCGTCCGGTCATATGTCGTACGATAACTCAAGAATGCTTTGAGAGATTTTCATGACTTTTGGGTAGGTGGTGTATATCGATGGAGGGAAGCTACCTTTCGTTTAGTGTTGCCGTTCGATTAGTCATTCCAGAGTTATGAGACTTTATTACTTAGAAAATTGTTGATTTTTTACACGTCGTACGATAACTCGAGAACGCTTTGAGAGATTTTCGGGTAGGTGGTGTATATCGATGGAGGGAAGCTCCCTTTCGTTTAGTGTCGCCGTTTGATTAGTCATTCCAGAGTTATGGGACTTTATTACTTAGAAAATTGTTGATTTTTTACACGTCGTACGATAACTCGAGAACGCTTTGAGAGATTTTCGTGATTTTTGGGTATGTGGTGTAAATCGATGGAGGGAAGCTCCCTTTCGTTTAGTGTCTCCGTTCGATTAGTCATTCCAGAGTTATGGGACTTTATTACTTAGAAAATTGTTGATTTTTTACACGTCGTACGATAACTCGAGAATGCTTCGAGAGATTTTCACGATTTTTTGATAGGTGGTTTATGTTGATGGAAAGAAGCTCCCTTTCAGTTGGTGTCATTCCAAAGTTATGGGATTTATTTTTTTTCACATGTCGAACAATAACTTGAAAATGCTTAGAGCAATTTTCATGATTTTTTGGTTGCAAGTATATGTTGATAGAAGGAATCTCCCTTTCTGTTTGTGTCGCTGTCTGATTTGTCATTCCAGAGTTATGGGACTTTATTCATCAAAATATAGGCAATTTTCCACGTTGGACTTTGAGCAATTTTCATGATTTTTTGGTGGTAAGTATATGTAACCTGACAAGTACACATGTATACTCATATTGTGTGGTTCCCTCTTGTAATTAATAACGGGCGTATCATGCGCTCATGACGCAGCTGTTTATTATAAATGCTCCACCCCATACTTTTATTCCCACCTATACTTTTATTTGGAACACAAGAGTACCAACATTTTCCCTTGTATCTCGACCACTGCTACTCAGATTTGAATAATATTTGGTGTTGTGATAGAGCATTATGGGGGGAACGATGCCTGTTTAGCATGAGTTTCTTCCACACATTTTATCCAGAATTATGGCCCTTTTTCACTCTCTTGCCTTAGAAAAAAAATTTTTGAGGTCGTGGGCATTGGCCCACGCTTTGCATTGCCCTTCTTGTTAATCACAAAAATATAGTTTTTAGCTTAACTTGACAAAGACAAGATAAGCTATAGCCATCACGCGTGCGGAAGCCTGTTGGTCTGTGAGTCTCTTCACATTTTCCTTTAGCACAGGCTGCACCCCACAGTTCTTCTCCGATCATTACAAATGCAGGTTTAAGGTCATGTCTAGATGAGAAAGTCCCCTTTTGGTTGCGATCTGTCAACCGTGATGGCTGCCCGAGCCCAAAACCTGAAAACCTTTAGCACAGTCTACAGGGTGTATTTATTGAGGGATTTCATTGTAACTTGGTAGGTTGACTCTATATAATGTCTAGATGAGAATGTCCTCTTTTGGTCGCAATCTGTCAACCGTGATGGCTGCCCGAGCCCAAAACCCGAAAACCTTTAGCACAGTCTACAGGTCGTATTTATGAAGGGATTTCATTGTAACTTGGTAGGATGCCTCTGTACACTATCTAGATACGAACGTCCCCTTTTGGTCATGATCTGTCAACCGTTATGGCTGCCCAAGCCCAAAACCCAAAAACTTTTAGCACAGTCTATAGGTCATATTTAATATGGAGGGATTTCATTGTAACTTGGTAGGATGACTCCATATGATGTTCTAGATGAGAACTTCCCCATTTGGTCGCTATCTGTCAACCGTGATGACTGCCCGAGCCCAAAACCCGAAAACCTTTAACACAGTCTACAGGTTGTATTTTTGAAGGGATTTCATTGTACCTTGGTAGGGTGACTCCATATAATGTCTAGATGAGAACGTTCCCTTTTGGTCGTGATTGGTCAACTGTCACGGCTATAGGAGCCTGAAGCCCGAAAACGTTTAGCAGAGTCTACAGGTCGTATTTGTGAAGGGATTTCATTGTAACTTGGTAGGATGACTCCAAGTAATGCCTAGATGATAACGTACCCTTTTGGTCGCGATCATTCAACCATGACAGCTGCCCAAGCCCAAAATCCAAAAAACTTCATTACAGACTACAGGTCGTATTTATGAAGGGATTTCATTGTAACTTGGTAGGATGACTCAGTATGATGTCTAGATCAGGACGTCCCCTTTTGGTTGCGATAGGTCAACCATGATGGCTATACAGGCCCGAAAACCTTTAGCACAGTCTCCAGGCCTTATTTATAAAGGGATTTCATTGTAACCTGATAGGATAACTCGTTTTAGAATATTTTCATTGTAACTTGGTAACTTTTGTTGACATACATTATTTGTGAGGGCCACATACATTAACTGTGAGGGCCACATTAACCCACCCCCTCAATTCTTTAGTACAGTCTACATCTCATATTATTTTTTTTTAAAACATAGCATACAGGGAACAGAAATTAACATATTCCCAATTATCACAATTCTTGTCTTATTTCATAATCCTTTCCTAAATATTGAACATTATCCTTTTCATCAAACACAACACACATGCAAGTTAAGTTACAGTGTCATTGGCACTTTCATTCATAAAGCAGGGAGGGGTCCCATGGATAGGGCTTCACGGTATTTCGGTATTTAATCGAAAGTCAGTAATTTTTTGAATACCTAGTAAATACCAAGCTCGTTTTAGTTCAGTCAGTATACCATGTTTCATGGCATTTTGAACAGTAACAACGGTACTCAGAATAAAAATAATGAATAAAAAGTGTGTACGTTTATAAAGAGAAATGCTCATGATCCTTATAGTTTGTGTATGTATACAAGAAAGTCCGAAATTTCACTATATGTACAGCTATCGAATTAAGTAGGGAGTCATTTCGTATCAGACACAACAGGTGCACTGCAGACTTGGCGACAAAAATTGTGTTAACAATACAGATAACTGAGTGGATCACAGTAAAAATTCTACAATTAATTGTCAGTGGGGTACAGTTTGATTAGCTGTTACACATTTGAAGAAAAATTGAATGGATCAAAGGAGGACGTTCACAATGAATGGTCACCAAGATTGTGTGTTTGTTTGACACTTAATAACAAAAAAAACAAACATGCGAGTTGGTGTTGTTTTGACAGCTGTTATCAAGACAACTATTAATCAGTTGAAAAAACAAAACATGCTATTATATTTGTACTTTCTGGCTGTATTCGATATTCAGTTATACTGTGGTATTTTAAAAATACTGAAGCTCGGTATCGAAAATTAAATACTGTGAAGTCCTACCCATGGACACATTTGGTTGCCTGTTGTATTGGTGCTATAGTTTAATGGAGACAAGACAAGATATTTATTGTTTCAATATCAACAAAGACAAATGACTAGAAACTCATGCTTGGCAGTGGAGGTGGGGGTGGGGGTAGGGGGGGTGGTATAGCCTCCCATGGCTTTCGTGGAGCCTTTGTTGGCTGTGACAACTTATTAGTCTGTGTGAAACACACAGACTATTGTTTTTGTATGTTTTCTCTTTTTTTTTCTTCTTCTCCTGTCTTCTGTCTTCTCATCACTTTTTTGTCTGCAAGATAACTCGAAAATGAATTGCCCTATCTTGGTGATTTTTGGCATCCTGATAGACAGTAAGAAGTTCTCGGCCACCTATGTTTTTCAGATTCCTGGGGCATTAGTGGTGTCTAGGGGTGTTTTGAATGTGGGTCATGCCCATATCTCAGGCGTGGTATGACGTATGGACCTGGGACCAACACCAAATGAGTCGACACTTGATGGAGATTCAAAATATGGGTCAAGGTCACGGAGGTCACCTAGGGGTCATTGAGTGCATGTTTCAGAATTGCTGGAAATTACATTTTTTGACCCCTAATGCATTTCTGAGGTCCATACATGCATTTTTACGTTAAAAAAAGTGGGCATGGCCAAAATTTTTGAAAGTGGGTCACACTCATATCTCAGTCATGGTATGATGAATGGGCCTGGAACTAACACCAATTGAGTCAACAGTTGATGGAGGTTCAAAATATGGGTCAAGGTCACGGAGGTCATATAGGGGTCATTGAGTGCATTTTTTTTAGAATTGCAGGAAATCACATATTTGGACTCCTAATGCATTCCCAAAGTTCATACATGCATTTTTTACACAAAAAAGTGGGAATGGTCAACATTTTTGAAAGTGGGTCACACTCATATCTCAAGTATGGTATAATGCATAGACCTGGGACCAACACCAAATGAGTCGACAATCGATAGAGGTTCAAAATATGGGTCAAGGTCACATAGGTCACCTAGAGGTCATTGGGTGCATTTTTTTTAGAATTGCTGGAAATCACATTTTTTGACACCCTAAAGCATTCCTGAAGTCCATACATGTATTTTATGTGAGAAAGTGGGCATGGCCAAAAAAAGGTGGGCGTGGGTCATTGAGTGCATTGTCAGAATTGATGGAAATCACATTTTTGAATTTACTGCATTCCCAAAGTCCAGACATGCATATTTTTATACTGTACCAATGACCCTGACTTAGCTGGTGCTAACTCCTTAAATTCTAGGGCCAAATACAAATTTTGCCCTCCAATCCCCAAAATTTGCATCAAAATCTGAAATTTCAATGTCCTCTGTGGTCCTCCATACTTTTTATCCACTGCGCATGTGCAGTGTCAAGGAGGTCTCGAAATTGACGCCAAATGTCATTCTTTGTTTGGCCCTAAAATCAATATCATCTCACTGATATTTGTGCTTGTAAATCTCAGTTTAAATGATGCCAGACACATAATTATGAAAGAAATGGTGGATCTAATAAGGAGGAAATAAAAGGATGAGAGGAAGAAACAGTGGCAGGATGTGTTCAGGGCTGTAACTTATAATTTTTTTACGAAATTATTTCATGTTCCCTAATTTCGGGGCATGGGCCTGATGTTGTCATTCTTGCTATGAATTTACCATTGTTTGTTCAGTGTTTCCTCTCTCCCTTTCCTTTATTCCCCCCTTGCTATTTTCCCATGCTTTTGGCATAATTTTTGTAATTTTTTTTTTACTAAAATTTCTTGAGAGTTTTGGCTTGGTAACAAAATAATTATTCTGTTTTTCCCCATGCTTACGTCCTCACCCTTGGGTGGTTAGGCGTTTTGGTCTGCATCTACCGTCCGATGTACTGCAGTTTCTTCTCTGGAAGTCTCTGTTTTATATCGGATAGTGTTTAAATTGGTAACTGATTTTGGGCCATGTTTACAGTGCCTGGAGTCATGTTTCCGGTTTTTGTACACTTTTGTTTACGTTGACAACGGTTACTTCTGATAGTGATTACTTGTCTTCTGTTTAGTTCTGCTCATAGCCAAATACATTAATATTGTCTGTAAGCATTAATTTTAAATATGTTTAAAAATTTTTGTCCACACTTAGGCTTTCTTTGGATCCATTTGGGCTCATTGTTCCCATTGGCTCTCCTGAAATTTGTTCGAAAATTTTTTTTCTTTTGAATTATTTTTTCGAAATGTTATAATGGATTATATTATATTATGTATCTTTGTTTTCAATGGTTAGTGCGAGTTCTATGACTGTTTATATTTTTTCATGATGAAAGAATATTGTTCTAATTGTAATGCAAGGAAGTCTTCCTCTGATTCTCATGTTCATTGTGTTTCTTGTAGTCAAGGTACTTGCACTAATTCTTGCTCAGTGTGTGTCAATTGGGATGACAAACGTTGGAGACGTGTGTCATGGTATATTGTTTGTGGTGAGAGGTCCATGCCGGTCCTCTCTCCACAGGGTCACTCTAGTTTTTCAGTCTCTTTTTCAGAGGAACAAGAACAGGGTGATGTTTCCGTGATGTCTTCAAGAAGTGTGCCTCCATCGTCGCAGTCTAACGAAGAGCTAGCGGCTAAAGTGCTCATGGGAATACGACAATTGCCTAAGAGGTCCCAAGTAGGATCGACGACGTTGTCGTCCACTAGCTCACCCGGTGAAGCAACCATTCATGGAATGGCTTGGCAGCCGGGTTTGTCTGTTGCGGTCCAGGGAAGGAGTTCGGGTGATGCGAGCCCTATTAACATTGAACATGCACACCCAGTGACGACGGATCCGAGGATAGTATGGAGGAAGCCTGTCAGTCTGGTAGCTAGCTCGTCCAGGTCTACCCGGACCACGAGCGAGAGAGGCCCCTCTCTCTTACAGCAACATCTGGGCCCAGATATTGTTGTACGTAACGTTCGTCAGTCGGAGCATACGTCCACTCCACCTGCTCGTGATACTCCGTTGCATAGACAGTCCGGAGAGACTAGTCTGTTGGCTTCCTCATCCTCACGTCAGCACACACAACCGCACCTTGGCTACGTGACCACTGATATCCAGCCAGCTTCTCCGACCAGGGATTCCACGTCGACCAGGTCACACCATCCGGTAGCCAGGGATACGAGGCCTTTACAGTCGGGACGTTTGCATAAAAGAAGTATGCAGGATTCAACGTCCCAGGAGCTTCCAGTGGTTAAATCACATAAGACCGCCGCTCCACAAGCCTCCGTAACGGACTTGCTATCGCAGATAGCTCATCTCATCGCAGCATCCCAGCAGCCGTCAGAAACTTTTTCGGATCAGGAATTGTCTGAGGAAGCTGGGTTGGTTCGTTCCGCTGCAGAGTCAGGAAGGGATGACCGAGATTATCAAGTGGTCCAACCGGATGGTGAAAGGGATTCAGCGGAGCTGGAATTTTCCCTTTCGGAGCATCATAAGGTAGCCGTAGATTTCATCCGGCAGTACCTTCCTAATGTTGTTCCACCAGACCAGAATGCAGCGTTGCTGGATAAGAGACTGATAGCGTCACTGGACACAGATTTCTTCGGTCGGATTAAGGACATGGTGCCTGAGTTTCCGACCTAGTCCAGAAATGTCACACAGACATTTGAACTTTTGAATGACACTGTATTCAAACTTGCCTCCAAGATGGGCAAGTCTGGTTTCTTAGCGGCCAATGCTCTACAGCTGCCTTTCATCAATTCAAGGAATAAATTTGAAATGGCAGGACAGGGCATTCCGAGAGTTCCTCTGCGTCTGGACGACCAGGCTGAAGACCTAGAATTGTCTTTGCGCATCGTCTATGTCTATTCCACCCACTATGTTGGAAACGACAATCTCGTCTAACAGGATCAGCTTAGATGCATTATCGTACGCAGATCACCTTACCAGAGTGTTATCATTACGTCTCGAAAGAAAAGAATTCCAGGATGTATAGACTTCCTTAAGAGTTCTTTCGAGGGCCATAGCATACTCTACGTATAACTCCGCCCTTTCAGTGGCAAATCTGGAGTTAGTTAGACGTGATGCTGCCCTGGCTGCATCCTCTCGGGTGGATCGTAAGGTGAAAAACTCTTTTCGAGTCGCTCCGATCTCCGGAGAGCTTCTCTTCGACGGCAAGCTTTCCATAATCTATGATCAGATTACTAAGAAAGCTTCAGACTCTCTGCTGTTCAAGTCTGCTTCTAAAAAGTCGGATTCAGTGGAGAAGAGTAAGGCAGGCACTTCTGGGGTGAGTACGTCCAAGGGAAGTTCCTATAGAGGTTCTTATAAGTCCTCTAGGTCTTACTCCAGAGACCGTCAAGGTAGCGACTCAGGTAGGGGTCATAATACTGGCCGAGACTCCCGGTCAGATGCCCCTAGGTCGACGGGGCGAGGTGCGGGTCGTGGAGGATGTGGTTTCTCCTCCCGCAAGCCTCGCAGATCCAGGAGGTGATGGGACAAACCCCTATTGTGTTCCAGTGGGCGGAAGGCTTTCAAGTTTCTTAACCAATTGGTTGTCGATTACGGACGACCCTTGGGTTCGAGGGGTGATTTCAGAAGGGCTAAAACTCTCCTTCAAAAGAAAAAAAACCCGTTAACTTGAAGTCCAAGATGGACTCAGCTTCCGACAAATCCTCAGAAGAGAGGTTCGCTTCTATCAAAAGTCCAATCTCTTCTGGAGATGAACGCGATAGAGGTCGTAGAAAACCAGGAATCTCCAGGTTTCTACAGCTATCTGTTTCTGGTTCCGAAAACAGATGGATTGTTTCGTCCAGTCATAGATCTGAGCTGGATAAACAAGCTGATCGTGGCTCCAAAATTTTATATGGAGACCATTCGATCGGTCAGAGTGAGCATTCGAGTGAACGACTGTGCTGCGAGCATACATCTCAAGGATGCGTACTTTCACGTCATGGTACATCCGGCGTTCAGAAAGTATCTTCGCTGTCCTAGGAGTCGTTTATCAGTTCCGATTCAGTCTGAATCTAGCGCCCTGGGCTTTCACTCGAATTATGAACTCGGTAATGACTCATTTCCGAACTCATTCATCTGCGGTAACGTTGGCCTACCTGGACGACATTCTTCAGAGGTATGGCAACGAGTTAACGCTTTGGAATGATGTTCAGAATCTGCTTCAACTGCTCTGACGTCTCGGTTTTATAGTAAACGAGAAGAAGTCGGATCTGGTGCCGTCCAAGTCATTCACCCACCTGGGAATGAGTTTCGAGATGCATAACAATCTCGTTCGTCTGCCGTTAACCAGAGCGAAATTAATCAGTTGTTACGCTCGCTTTTGTCTTCACTCAGACATAGTTACAGCGAGAGAATTCATGCGACTGATAGGTTTGTGCGGAGCCGCCAGGGATCTTATTCCGATGGGGCGGCTGCGTACTCGACCACTCCAAATCTTTCTGACTCAGAATTGGAGTGTGAAGATTCATTCACTCGATACGAACATCGTCTTGTCAGATCAAGTGAAACAAGAGATTCAGACTTGGGCAGATATTCAGTGGTTAACTCAGGGAGTTCCACTGCAATCGCCGGATCCGAGTTTTACGATTATGACGGATGCCAGTCAAACAGGTTGGGGCACAACATTGAGCCCAACAGATTTGAAGTGCCAGGGTCTTTGGGATCCACAGTTCCTAAACAAGCACATAAACATCAAAGAGATGACGTCAATTTGGCTTGCGCAACGTCATTGGATGAACATTATTCAGAATTCACATGTGCAAATTCTTTCCGACAATTCGACTCTAGTAGTGTATATTCGGAAACCAGGGAGGCACTCATTCCATTCCGTTATTCAACTTAACGGAAAGAATCCTTCTGTTTGTCCTAGAGCATCAAGTTCTCCTATCGGTCCATCATATTCCGGGTCATCTGAATGTTTTGGCAGACTCCCTTTCTCGGAGGTGTCGCATGTTGCCGTCAGAGTGGACTCTCAACAAATGAGCATTTAATGAGATTTGCTACCAATGGGAGCGTCCGATGATAGACTTATTTGCGATGCATCTCAACAATCAGTTGCAGATGTATGTGTCGCCGTGTCCAGATCCTCGAGCATTTGCAGTAGACGCTCTCTCGATCTCTTGGGACGGAATGATAGGATACGCGTATCCTTCAGCACCATTGATTCAGCAGATATTGCTCAAGATAAAGCAATCTTACTGCAAAATTCTGTTGGTAGCATCTCTGTACCCCAGAGACCATGGATAAATCTACTCAGGTGTCTGTTGTGGGACATGCCGCAGAATCTTCCTCCATGGGAGGATCTTCTTTCGCAGGGGAAATCGCGCACACTGCATCACAACCTGCAAGGTCTCAACCTTCACGTATTTCCGTTTTGCGGTCCTTCTTGCATGGCAAGCATTTTACAGGATGAGCAGTGGACGCAATTTCTAACTGTAGGAAGACCTCCTCTTCGCTAAATTATGCTGCTAAGTGGAAGGTTTTCTATAGGTGGTGTAGGGATCATTTTGTTGATATTTATGATCCCTCCATTCCAGACATTCTACCTGTTTGATGAGATCAAACTGCAGCCTGTTACCATTAAGGGTTATAGGTGTATGCTATCTGATATCTAAAAGACTCTGCACATCACGATAGTTTGCAGATTGGATCTAATGTCTCTTTATCTAAGTTAGTGAAAAACTTTTCGATAAATAGACCTAGAACCCTTAGATTAATTCCTAAGTGGAATTTAGCTTGGGTTCTTCTTAAGCTAAAAGAAGCGCCATTTGAGCCTCTTGATACAGTGGACTTCAAATTTTTAACTTATAAGACGGCTTTTCTCTTAACCTTCTCTTCTGCTAGAAGAGTTAGTGAGCTTCATGCACTATCTGTTGGTGATTCTCACTATCGTAGTGTAGGTAATACTAGGTAATACTATTACCTTGACTACTAATGTTGAATTTTTGGCGAAGAATCAGGCTCCTAATAAGTATCCGGAACCTATTGTTATTAAGGCTCTTCCATCTTCAGACGGGCATAGACCTTTACTCTGTCTTGTTAGAGCTATACGTATTTACAAACGTAGATCTGAGTTTATCAGAAAGGGATGTAAACGTTTCTTTCTGTCTCTGCTGCCAAATAGAAGGGACATTATGGTCCATTCTATTGCTAGGTGGATTCAATTAACTATCCGTACTGCTTATGAAAAATTATCTTCAACCCAGCAGTTTGTGCTTAAGATTTCGGCGCATGAAGTAAGAGCTCTATCTACATCTTGGCCTTATGCTAATAGTGTTACTATTACAGATTTGATGAAGGCTGCATATTGGTCTCAGCCTTCCACATTCACAGTCCATTTCTGGAGACCTGCATTGTTTAGGTCCGTTATCTGTTGCTCAGAATGTCGTCCACTAAACAGTTGCAACTATAGTTATGCAGGCTTTCTGTTCCGGCAGTGACTCTGTCCTGCTGCCCTCTTCGCTTTGGGGTATTTGACCCAGGGCAAGGGGAAGGGAGGGGGGATGGTGTTCCCTTAGGTCACCTGCTTTATAGTGAAAAGCACAGGAATACCTCCTCTGGAGTCAGTAATTCCGTGTCGGTGCCGGGATGGTTTTAAAGTGTAAAGCTAATGTTTAACTCATTCATGTAATATTTTTAAAGTGTAGCTCGGTGTGAAGCATTTGTATATGTCACGTGTCATACGAGTGTTAATATACAATCCTCAGACACTTTTAATGAGTATAAAGCATCTCATTCTCTGGACTTTCTTTATTTATTGGCTTTCCTTTAAAAAATTAGTATAACAGGTTATACTGGATGTTAATAGAGATCAATGATGTTATTGTGCTCAATTACAGAATGGTATTGTGTCTTTCTTTTTTTATACAAATAAGAAAGATACATGTAAAGCCTGTTTCTCCTTTTCTCCTTGAGGGATAATTCTTACTACATGTAATTGAGTCTATTGGATTTTCCTTTATGTCCTAGGCCCTCCAGCCTTTTTTCTATTCAGCTAAGTCTGGGTCATTGGTACAGTATAAAAATGTTAAAAAATTTATTGTAATTTATATATTTTTTATACTTACCAATGACCCAGACGGGGATGGCCCTCCCATGAGTTGGGAACTCATACCTCCCCGCTGATTACATAATGCTTACCAGGCACTGGTTGTAAGAATGACATTTGGCGCCAATTTCGAGACCTCCTTGACACTGCGCATGCGCAGTGGATAAAAAGTATGGAAGACCACATAGGACATTGAAATTTTGGATTTTGATGCAAATTTTGAGGATTGGGGAGCAAAATTTGTGTTTGGCCCTAGAATTTAAGGAGTTAGCACCAGCTAAGTCTGGGTCATTGGTAAGTGTAAAAAATGTATAAATTACTATAAATTTTTTAACTTTCACTGTAACAAAAGTGGGTGTGGCCAATAATTTTGAAAGTAGGGCATCCTGAGAATATTTCCAAGCAGTTTAAATGACTGCAGCTGAATATCTATATATATAATTTGAGGTTTTAAGACAGCGTGGGGGTGGGGGGGGGGGGGGGTGGCACATCGTTCTGCATAGGGAATTATTTGGCAGCTTCCTTTCATCTTTTTGCCGACATATGACGCATGCTGTTCGTTTAGACTGTCTTCGATCTCAGTCATTTAACTCTCATAAGCCTGTCTGTTCATTTTATTTTACTTTAGTATGAAAAGAGGTGCAACCTACAAGCGAACGAAGTTTTCAGATAAAAAATAAGCCATGTAATTCAGTTTATCCCCCCCCCCCCCCCTCCCAAGAAAAAAATGTGTTTGGAAATGTGTTAATCCATAGGGACCGGAAAATAATAGATCAATTATTGAAATAATCTTACTTGTTATGCCCTCAACGAATAGTCGGGGGGCATATTGTTTTACCCTGTCTGTCCGTCTATCTGTCTGAATATAGGGTACATTGTTTGTCCATCTAACCCCTCTTATAATTTTCAAGCTATTACTTTTTTATTTCGCAGGATGTTTCTACATTTTCCAGATGTGTGCATATTGTCAGGATTTTGACTTGCCTCAATATTTCACAAAACTACTGGTTGTTAAACTTAGTACATTTTTTGTAGAATTTCACCTGTATGATATGTGATTTCTTCGGCTAACTCCTCCCCTAGTTTTGAAGCTAGGACCTTTTTTTATTATTACAGTATTTTAACTGCGTTCGCTAATATGAGTAAGGTTCGACATAGCAGAGAACAAAATGAGTAGCATGACACGGTTGTGGAATTAACCTAGAATCCACGGGTAGTGAAGAAATCTTGCATTGTTCAATCAGAATTCTGTCTGTGTGAGTTATAGGTTGGAATTTTAACGGAAATGCAAAAACCACAGTCAAAAAAAAAAATCTTGATACAACAATGCTTCGAATTTGCAACTGTTGGAATTTTTGACTGAAAAATTTCCAATTATCTTCATTTTTGGTCAAATATTGGGGAGGTGAGACACCGCTCCTACACCCCTGTCCCCACCCCCACCCCCACCCTCATAGATACGTGCATGTGTGGAATGGTGAGTGTCTTCCTTGAAGTACTTATCACAGTTATGAATGAAGGAAATGGAATATTCAAATGGTGTGATTTTAACTCCCTTAATACTTCAATGTGTGCCCGAAAGCTTTCATTTAATGTAACTCATAGCTGTAAAACGTTTTGTATGCTTCTGTCACATTGCCACACTGTACACAAAAGCCAATCTTGAGATCCAACCAACTTCTTATTCCAGTATGCCTCATTTAAGGCTCTAGATGCCATTCAATGGCTCAGTCAGGAGAGTAGTGACTCACTGGTTATGGCATTGGACTTTAAAATCGAAAGGTCCACGGTACATGCCCCACCAAATGCAACTGCGACATGTCCTTGGGTAAGGCACTCAGTCCTGATTACCCCAGTGGGGGCACAGTGACATTGTGTACTAAGGCGTACTGCACTTAGATTGACCAATGCTCACCCTGCTTGTGTGTAGTTAGTATGTTGTGAATTTTGATAATTGCTGATCGGCGCTTGGCATATCTATTCAGGTACTCTGGCTTACTTCGCCTGTAAGACTGTCCAATACGAGATGAACTTCATCCTCTCTGTCGTAAGTGCTGTTAAACTCCAATAAAAATGGCCAGGCAAATATCTCAAGCACAGTATGTGATAATGTCACATATACATACTTTCTATTCTTTTTGTCTTGACGATGACTGAAAAACAAATCATCTGTCCTGTGCTGTATGGCATACTGGTAGCCTGTCACTAGTTCTGGCCC